>CABFVX010000025.1:339279-393915 GCA_902151425.1 Timema shepardi
GTTCACCCGACCGAGATTCGAACCTCGATCTCCCCATCCTCAGCAGTCGAGCTCAACACGAAAAGCGCGTTAGCCAACTACGCCACCGAGGCGGGTGGCTTTATAATGCTTAGTAGCTTTGTCACACATGTACTTCTGAAATATAACCATGCTCTAATATGATTATAGTTCCCCACAACTTCGCACACAATATTGTATGCCGTGAAATGTCACACATGCAAAGTCCACAGGGCCCAGTAAATTTGTATCCCATAAAGTTTGTGGAAGCGTTTGACCTCTTGCTTTATATTTTGATATTGCAAAGTTGAGCTAAAAGTATATTTCAATTGCATGAATTAAGTGTACTAAGTTTAAAAAAATAAAATACTATCTACATGTGTTATCAGTGGCACCACTGGATACTGGCACACCTGGTAACTGGATTATTTCTATTTATTTTTAATCTTAGGGGCTTGTGTCTCATGCTGTGTTTAAAGGGACTTTAAAAACAGCAATTCAGAACTCTAATTCACAGCTGATTCTCTAATTGAGTGCGTGCTGTCGACAATTTACAGTGAATATTTTTTAAATGCAAATATTAAACTGTAGCTTAGTAAGTTAAAAATGTTTAACGTAAATTGTTAAAACAAATCTCTTGATATTTCAAAATAGCTTTACATTGAACAAAACCACATTTGCCAAATAATTAAATTTTTTATACCAGTGTCTGCACTAAAACTTTGTTTATAGCTTGTACTTAGCAAATTAAAATATTATTATTTTAAAGGAGCTCAAAGACTTTTCAAAAAATAAAAACAAATACATCAAATAAGTGATACAGAGTGCAGCAAGCCAATTGTCTGATTTTAATGTTTGATAATTTGTTTAATAACAAAAAAATGTTTAAATTGAACACACTAGGTTTATGTTCGCATAATGGAAGTTTGTTATATATAGTATATAATATCAAGGAGTTAGTTCCCATTACTAAAACAATCACGAAAACTACTAAAAATTATATTCAATAAATGTTGGTCTGATTCATTAGACTAAAATACATATTATTCGTGTTACTTATTTATAGCAAAATGGATATTATCTTGCCATTCCGTTATTGTTATACATTTTAAGTAGATCATTAATTCAAGATATTTGTGATGGATGCTTGTATTAATTTTTCTCAAAATTGTTTGGAGTATAAAAGTGGCACGAGGAACTATTTCCAATGGCATGCTGAGTTATTTGACTAAAAATAATATAAAACCTTTGTTTTTAATTAAAACTATTTGTTTGAGTTCTAATTTTAATAAAAACGTGTTTTATATTTAGTTGATTCATTTGTCCTGTTTAGGAATTTCAAAATATTGTTTTCAGAGCTTGTCTTTATTCTGATTTATATTAAAATATTAATCTTTCAAGAAACAGTAGCTATTTAATGGATTCTATTTAGAAACATTTTGTGACATTTAAATTTCACTAAATCAACTTAACTTTGTTTTAATAGCAATTGTACTAGTTAGCTAGTATAGAAATATAAATGACTTGGTTGGGCTTAGGTTGGTTGGTACGCTGAGCGGATTTGCAATATTACTTCGGCATTTCACTACAAAAAGTTTGCCGACCTCTGGTCTGAAAAATAATAATATTAAAATGTATGAAAATAAGCACTCATCAAATCTGAGGGCCAAGTGTCCAAAAACTATGGGAAATGTAATTAATATTGGAGCATTAATTAGCCCAGTCAGTGTCCCATCGGTGTATATTTCTACAACGGTGTCGATTTAATTAATGTAAGAAATACAATCTCGTTAGTATTTTTTGAAAAATACCTACGATACTTTCAATATTCATATCGTAAAGTTAAGTCTCAAATTTCTAAGCGAAGCTTCAATTTTCGTGGTTGAATGTTTTATCCGTGAGGTATTTGTTCTTCGTATTGAGTTATGACTTGGAGCATTTTAATTCGAAGTCTAAAAGAGGGAGGTTTCTTTTTAATAACCCAAATGTAGAAATGCATCAAATATAACCGTGAAGTTTGAAGATGAAGTTCAGTTATTCGTACAGTTTCCTTCATATCTTCAATTAGATGACAAGGGGTTCTTCAGTTATTTTTTTATCTCGTTTCTTTGTGTTCCAACTTAAAAACTCTTTTGTTCTTTTCATTTAAATGTGGCTTTGAAAAGTTTTTGTCTGACATTTTTTTAATTAAAAACTCGTGAAGAGTTCTTGCCAATATGTGACACCTTCAGTTCTCATTTCCTAAAACATCCCTTTAGCCTCAATTAAAATAATTTCGCTAAATCTAAATAAAGTGATTAGAGTGTATTTTTATTTTGTAGTTTCAAGTTCTCCGGTTGAATGTGTGTGATGTGGTTAAACTTTCTTGGGCATGTAGGTATAGGCAGGTAGACGTTTATTTGTGTAAGTGGGCTATTGAATAAGTATGTCATTTTCTTAAGAGAATAAACATAATAATAATATTTAGCACCACGTCTTACTACCCGTTCGGATTATACGCTTTAAGTACTAATTACACTAATGGATTAGGATTTGGGAAGGTTGAATTAGATGAAATGAACCCGCATTTGCGTGGAGGGAGAGTGGAAAACCATTTAGGAAAACCACCCCAGTTTACCCGACCGAGATTCGAACCTTGATCTCCCCGTCCTCAGCAGTCGAGCTCAACACGACAAGCACGTTAGCCAACTATGCCACCGAGGTGGGTAAGAGAATAAACATCTTAACCTATTTGTTCTTAAATGTATTACATAATAATATATATATTATCTAGATTTAAAAATTACACGTGGACATGGAAATTGAACCCGGGACCTTTGCCTTAGTTAGCCAATGTTCCAGCCATTGAGCTATCCATGAGTCATCCCGTACTCAGGACCATTCATCACTCATATTTTATGGCCGAGTCTGTGATGGACGTGATATTTATTCAAGGATGTAGTGGAGTACACTGATTCATGTTCAACTAACTTTAGTATTCTACCCAACTTATCAAAGAATTTAAATGTTCTAGTTAAAATTTTACTAAGTTCCTGGTTTAATATATTTTAGAAGCTGGGTCTTTTGCAGTTGGGTGCACCACAATTATTTCGACTTCCAGCTGGTTTATTTAGTAAGCTAATAAAAGGTTTTGTTGTATTTTTGTGCCCGTGAAATATACTATTTAATAGTTCCTCTCATGCCGTTAGTAACCCGTTTTTTTAAGTAGGTGATATATATAGAAACCGGTGTCATCATATCTTTATATGGCAGCCCTAAGTCGTCATTAGAAAACAATGGAATTGATACCAGTAAAATCATTTCATCAACATTTTTTTTAAATAAGACATAATTGAAAAATAAATATTTTAAAATAGAAATACTATTTTACTCATTCCTATTTCTATGCTGTCAAGCGAATAATTCAGTTAACTGCACTATTATGCTATTTTGGTACGGGCGCGATCACATGACTTAATATCCCGGTTAATTGGTTGTGTCTGTATGATGCCAGTAATATAAATGCTTTGTACAAGCCACATCCGAGTCGCAAGGTGCTGCGGTAGTTAGTCGATGATATCAACACGTCCATCACATACTCTGTCAATATGAAGGGAAGAGTTACCCTGAACACGGGACGATTCCCTGAATAGCTCGGTGATAGAGCATTGGCACGTTAAAACCGCAGGCTCAAGGTTCGATTCCCGTGTCCAGTTTTCATTTTATTTGAACTATATTCAGGTACAGGTGATTTCCGTAGTAATAATCATTTGTATCCTAAGCTTCGCCCTTGATTTAATTGTATAGTGTTGCTTTCTTAAATGTGGTATCTACAGATAAATCTATATTGAGATCATTATTCATTTAACCTATAATAGGTAAACTGGTTTGTTGCCTATAATGTTATTTTAATGTTTAAATTGTTTAAGGGTTACCACTTCTATAACTCGTATAATATGAGGCCCTTTATAGCTGCAGAGGTTGTTATAATGTTTGAGGTCATGGAGTCCCTCTAGATTAGACTAGATTTCCTTCCGCCTACCCCCACAAAATGAAGAGAGAAGAGCAAGGTAACATAACTTGGGTAAATTGGATCATACATAACACATAGCCTCAATTTTGTTAGGGAGGGGGGGGCATGTGTTGCCCAGGAGAGAGAACAACTCCCACTAACTAACTCTTTGTTTAATTGGCTGGTCGTAGGTTTCTTTTCTTTCACATTTTATTGTGTGATTGTGGTCAAATTAAAAAAACTGTTGCTTCACAACTTGAATTTAAATTATAAAAGAAATGTTTCACCACTGTCTTTTAATAATATAATCAAACAAAAAGATAAGCTTGTGGTGATAACATTGGTTTAGAAAAGTTATTCATTAAAGTTTTGAAATGGAATATAAAGTTTTCTTAAGAAATGTATACAGGTTCTTCTAAATTTGTTCGTGTCAAACTGGCCCATTCGTGTGGATATATATATATCCACACGAATGGGCCAGTATATATATTAGCACAGCTTCACACTACAATTCAGATTATACGCTTATTTACTAACCACGCTATTTGTTTTAGATTAATAAGTTTAGAGAAAGTGTATCAGCATTTTCATGGAGGGAGAGTTGAAAGTTATCATGGGGAAAAAAGACCTCAGTACATCCGACCGAGATTCGAACCTTGGCCTCCCATTATTCGGCGAGTAGCGCCTTAGACAATGAGACCACTGAAGTGGGCTCAAATAATATTACATCAATAAGTTGATGACGATAAAGTCAGATCTTGGAAGAAATTTAATCGTATTTAAGGTAAGGGACAGGCATCTCAATCGTGCAATCCGCGGAACACATGCGGGCCCGACCCACGATTCTGTGCAGCCCATTTATATAAACGTTGTAGTAAAACAACATTATAGATTACTACATTTGGAAATTGGTCACTATTTTGTGAAATCTAGCAAGGGAAGTTGGTGTAAGAAATTTTACTCACTACTCCCCAAAGATTGATTCCCAAAAATGGTTAGATCTTCTCACAAACTATATGCGATATTTGTCAGTTCACAAGTGTGTTTTCGATCATAGAAAAAGACAAACGCCCGATGGATCACATTTATTGTTTTAATTTAATTGAGAGAGATAATTATTTAATCGTTCGCGTAAGTCAACATGAGATCCTACCTGCTTCTGAAGATCCGTTGACAGTGACCCAAGTAGGCCTACCTGGGGTTGCGATGATAAACTTGACGTGGTATTGATTTGTGTTCGCTTCATACACACACATAATTATGTCAGAGAGAGATGGGTTATTAAGAGAAGTTATATTGAGTGGTAGTGACGAGAATTGTAAAGAGCGATGTGACGCACGTCTACCTTTTAGAGAAACACTTTGCGATCTAAAGAAAAAAACGCGTGCAAAAATACAAAAGAACAAAATGTACCACCCCTAAAAAAAATTAATTAATGAAAAAGGCCGGTATACAGAAAAATATTATAGTTATATAAATTAATACTGAATTAATATAAGACATATTTAACTAAGCAAACAATAATTAGATTTATTTAAAAATATTGAAATATAAAGAAATAAAGACTATACATTTACCGATACGCATTTGTCATCTATTTTGAACGTGACTTCATCAAGAGATCTGATCGCTCTCGGTGGTCTTGGCGGAGAGTGCTCACCTCAGGATTCGATGTTCTTGGGTTCAAATCCAGTCGAGGTCAATGGATTTTTATTGAGCGACAAAAATCTGTAGCTCACCTTCTTTCAGAGGGAAGGTAAAGCCATCGATCCCGTGTCGATTGTTGCATGTAAAATAACCTTGAATGATATGTGAAAATACCTCTCTTGGAAAAATGAATAGGTTCTTTCTCGCTCGCTGATAGCAATTCATTGGCATATAAACCGTATGGGTAGTAAGATGCATTGCTAATCAATAAATATTGATTAAAAAAACAAGAGATCCAAACCCACTCACACACTGGATGTAAATATTAAGTTCCAGGTTTTTGATTAAAAAAATATATGTTTTAATATTTTATGTAATCTCTACTTTATTTTTTTGTTATAGTAAGGATTTTAAATTGACATTTTTCCATAGAAGATGATGACAATATTGAACTTTCTGAAATCTTGCCCATTCAGTTTTTTTTTATGTTCAATTTGACCCCTACGATCAAACGTGTTTGACACGCTTGTTCTATGGTAAAACAGCCTCGGTAACTCGTCATGGATTCAAACCTCAATGTTCTAGTCACTACCAAATCAGAATAGATAAGTTTGATGTTAAGTCCACGTGTCTACCAACGTGGGTAGAGTAATGAATATAAAATATTTTTTCAAAAATACACACATATATATAAGTAGCCTAGATATAAACTTGGCCAAGTCCATTTTTTTGCAAAAAGAGTTAAGGATATGTTCTTAAAGTATTTTTCACGCTAAATCAGATTCTGAATGCGTTTTGTTACAAAAACGGCCGTAAACATGTAAAAATGTTAGTTAAATATGTTCTTGTAATTACCAAAACGTCCAAGTCCAAAAGCACTTTGTTACAAAACCAGCCAACTCCACTTAAGCAAATCAGAGAGCTGGATTCAAGCACGTGACCACTGAACAGCTGCTGCTACTATTATTATAAAAAGTATAGCTAGTTTCAATCTTTATAATGTGTGTCTTGAGCTTATGCTGTAAAAATAATAATTTTGAACTGGTTTTATTTAGAAGGTTCCGGTTAGTTTTTAGCTAAATGGAAGTCAATGTTGAAGAAGTAAGACCAGAGAAAGCTCGGAAGATTAAGGATGCGCAAAAGCTGTTGAAAAAACACTATGGAAATACGTGGGGGGAACTTGAAAACTTGAAGTGGTACAGAAAAATCATCAATGAACAAAATAACAACTTGGCTGGAATACCGGAAGGTAGCCATGACAAAGATCCAGATTGTAAGTGTTTTAATGGAGATAACAATTACGAACTGGAGGTGATAGAGATCGTCTTCCCGCAACAACACTAAATTTAACCTTTTTCCTTTTAAAAGGGTTTTTTCGGTTTAGCTTCATTTTGTATGGTAATCACCTGTATCCCAATATTATTTTAATAGAAAGTCTTCTTTTACTTGGTAAGACTTCAATTTTAATTGTTTAATAAACCTATACCTTAAAAATACTAATCTTTCTATGTTTTAGTTATAGAACCACGTCTTGCTACACGTTCGGGCTATACGTTTGTGTACTAATTACGCTAATGTTTTAGGAATAGGGAGTATTTAATTTAGAATAAATTAATCCACATTTGTGTAGAGAGAGAGGGGAAAACAATTTTTGGAAAACACCCCCAGTTCACCAAACCAGAATTCGAACATTGTAAGAATAAATTCATCTTTGTTACAAAAACAACCAACTCCACATCTTGGTTACAAACCGGGCCAAGTCAATTTTTAAATTCTCAATAACTAGTTATCGTTTAAACTTTTGGGTAAAGAAACGTTGGAAATTATAATTATAAGTTGCCAGCTTGTTACAGAAAAATAATCCCATTTTCATCTAGTGTTCTTTATAGTGAAACCGTTTTTGGCCTCTCCTGGAAAAAACATTTGAACGGACTTGGCCATGTTTGTAACTAGACTACTCATATATATATTTTTAGTAAAAACGAAACGTATTCATCTCTAGTTACTAAATAAATATCGCGAGGATCATACTGTGTCTGCATCCGAACATTTTGAAAACGTGAGCCTGACATATGCGTCTAGAAGAAAGTAAAGCATTGTTGGGGTTTGAGTTTTTTGTTGTTTCTTTTTACCTTGTATTTCCGCGTCTCCTCTTCCCACTGGCCAGGATACGGCGGCCAAACCGCCAGAGTAATGTGACAGCTGACAGCAACGATGAACTAATCTTTGTGTCGCCTGTCTAGCTCCGAAACGACGCTGTAGCGTCGCCAATCCTCTTACAAACCCGCAATACAAGACGGCGCCCCATCCCTTACGGACTCGGAGCGGTGGTTGCTTTTTGTGCTTGACTGGTTGAAATTTCTACTCGGCGAAAAGAGAAATAAGGCATACGTTGTGAATTTAAACTAATTAATCTTATTTTAGTTAAAATGTTTTAACGCTTTCTTTGTTTAACTGTACAAAGGTAGCACGGGAGGATAGATAATGGAAATGCACCATAGTTAGTGGAGGGGGCAGGATACTGGAAAATTACTTTGATAAATTAAATTGGGTAAACTCATGTCACCTGTATGGGATAGCTAACTTAAGTAAAGGTTTTCTATAGACCTGTTAATTAGCTGACCCATGAATTATATACATCAATGCACTCGTACAGTGACAGATATACATTTTAACCCTTTTATTTTATAAATATCTGAAGATGTTAAATACATCTAGAGTGGATTAAATTATTCCGAGAGGGGCGATGACCCCCTCCTTACCGCATTTACCAGTTTTTATGTTACTAGTTTGGAGTAGTCCTTCCCACAAATTCAGGATTTTAAAATTATCGAGAGAAGTCCTTCTCATTTTTTTAAAATTGGTGTCTCTCTAGAAGCCATTTTAAATAATACCCACCCACATTTTTATTTAAAGTTACATTTTCTTAAAGCTATTTAGAGGGAGGAATCTTCTGCTGGAATTTTTTTTAAAATTGAAGGGGTCTTAACCCAACAATATTTTGAATACAAGCGCTTCCTAGAAGCTATTTGGAATACTCTTCTAAGAATTCTTAGAAAATTAGTTGCCTATAGAAAATATTTAAAGGGTATTTTCACCAACAAATCTTTGAAAATATAATGCTATCAAAAACTATTTTAAGTAGTCCTCGCGTTAAAATTCTTCAAATCTATAATCTATTTGGATTTTGGAATGGTCCTTTTATCAAGATTTTTTATAAATTCTATGGCCTTAAAAGTTATTTAAAATGCTCATAGTCTGTTTTTTTTTTTGCGGAGATGCCTCTAAAAGCTATGCGAAGTGGTCTACAACCGCTAATTTTTTCTTTGTTTTTGCAATGTATCTTACTAACCACTCGGGTAGTACGCATATGAAAGCTAATAGGTCAAGGATGGTATGATTATATTTGAAGGAAGTGTAACTGCATATGCGGTTATAAATGGTGAAATACCATTTCAGTAAAAAAAACTCTCAGTACCCCCAACCGAGATTCGAGCACCAATCTCCCTGTTATCGACAGTCTAGTATAATACGAGAGTGACACCTTAGACCATGTGGCACGAAGTGGTATTTTGAAGAAACATTCTTTGCCTACTAATATGAATACTAAACAACAAACAAAACTCAACTATTATTTCTCTTTGTATTTAAGAATGAAATGTATTCTGTGATTGGTCTTTGTATTTGCAGTTGAATTGACGATAAAGTAAGACATAAAATAAATGAATAATAAATTTAGAAATGTATATTAGTAGAGAAAAACGGTCTTTCTCATGGCTTCTTCTTTGAATAACCATCAATTATTTATATAATTATGTCCGTCCTAAGATTATAAGGAACATATTAATTTTTTTTTAAAGATCTAAATTAGTTAAATGGTTTTCAAGTTTCTAGCAAATATAGTACGGTTAAGTCAATGAAACATGCAAATTAATACAAATGAGATATGAATATTTCAGTATTATAGATAATTTCAATGTTTACTGTATCTTAGTCTTACAAATTGAATCTGAGTTGCTAATATTAGACAAATCTTCAGGGGGTATGAACTGGAAGATTAGTTTTATTTCTATATGTATTAATTTTTTATAATAACTAAAAATGTTCTAGCTAAAACAAGTAAAACATTTAATTGACATATACATTTAGTCTTATTTGTTTTAAATTTAGTAAATTATCTCGACCATTCTTGAAGATTTATCATCGTTATAGTGACAGTTTACAGATATATTTTATTTTATTTTAAAAATGTTAATTTTCAAATGTCTCAATGCTCATGATAAATATTCATTAAAATTTGAGCTTATTATGCGAAGGAAGCTAGTTGTAGTTATAAACTGCAGCCATATATTATTTATTTTGATCTAAATATATTAGCTTATAAGACATTTCAAATGCTATTACCTTAATTAAAGTTCCTTTACCAACAGTCCACCAAGTAGTGTGATATTTACATAATTTTATTCTGCTGCCTTCTAGCAAAAACTAACGTTCGTATGTATTTAAGAGTATGGCAACCAAACGTAGAACTCTTTAGGATTATTAACAAAATAATAAAAATACTCAAAGTCCAATAACTTAACTCATCCTTAAATATTTACTGTGGCAACAAACTGTTTGTTGGTAATTAAATATATTATTATTATTAGTATTATTATTATTATTATTATTATTATTATTATTATTATTATTATTATTAGCACCGCGTCTTACTACCCGTTCGGGTTATACGAACTTACGCTAATGTTTAATGGTAGGGTGATTGTGAGATGAAATGAAGGACCTACAGTTTAACGTGGAATTCGAACCACGGTGGAGGCCTGGCACTCCCCACATTCACAATATGTATTGTTAGAGGTGAAGGAATGGTTTGGTAATCAGATAAATTGGTGCCGGGACCGAGGATTGTACCCCGGCCGCCAGCACAGAAGTCTGACACCTTACCCCTAAACCACCAGGTCACCAATTAAATATAATTTTGATAGATGTTTTAACTGTGTGATCAGTTAAAAGTAGATTTATATAAGTAAACAAATTGAGAAGCATGTAAAAGAGTATTTTTATTATTTGTGTGTAAGTTACTCGCATTTCTCGTTGGGGGATCCGCCCCCCAAGCTCCCAGTGAGTTTTCTTTGCAAGTGGATGTAAACTAATGTAATTCCAGAGCCGTTGTTTGATAGGTCTTACCGTTTAGCCAAAAGAGATCTCTAAAGAAACGTCCGCACCAACTTTAAAGTTGCTCCGCAATTTTGAATTTTTTTCTGGGATTAAAATTTATTTTTTTGGAATTTTCCCATCGGTTACAGGCTAGAAGCTACAAGTTTGCTAAATTTCAAGTTTCAAGCTCATTTGGAAGTGGGTGGAAATTAATGTAATTGTGTGAGTCAGCCATGTGGCTTTATAGTAGTATAATTCCGTAATAATATTGAACACACTAATTAAACTTTTAATTCCTCATTAGTTAATTATCCGTCAAGAGTGGTGGGTGTTTAGTTTTGTGTGGATTAATACCCACACAAAAACAAAAGTTGAACATTTTGCACAAACTGGAATGTTGGCAGCATATCAAACTTTATGAATAAAGTCTCCTCCTAAAATGAAATTGTAATGAAAGCTAGTTCAAATGAAAATGTTTGAAAGCTAATTCAAATGAAAATGTTTACAAACACCTAATTAATCTCTAGAATTTAAACACTCTGACTTTGTACTTTAATATATAAACCATTTTAGAGATACTAACATATAAACCATTTTAGAAATACTAACATTGCTAAAAGTTTAAAAAATAAATTTTCGACGTCTCATTTGTCATCCCTATTTTATATTAGAATATGACCCTAAATAAAGATAGATAAATATATATATATATATATATATAGATGGTAAAACTAAACTATTATCAAATTTGTACATTATTATGTATTTAATGTTAAGATAAAATATTAAATCTCCTGTTATTCTCACTTCTGAAATAATATACTAAATTTGAATAATTTATTTTTAGAAAAATATTTTTTCTTCACATATTTTTACTACTCATAAAAGCTATCGAAGTATTTACACTAATGAGGTAATTAATTATAAGGAAAATACCATTTATAATAAACGTAGACCTTCCCGTATTTGCGTGAAGGGAGAGGGGAAAATCATTCTAAATTCACACGACTGAAATACGACACTAAGCTCCCGTTCACCGATAATCCGCTTCATAGCTAGAATGACACCTTATACCATGTGATCAATGACGCGGGTGAACATTTACTTTCATATTTCATTTCAAGAAAGAACTACATAAATACATAGAATAAAACATTAAATCGGTATGTTCCTTCAATTGTTTGCTTGTTTCCAGTAAACTCAAAATATACTTAACGAATCTATATTGTACTTCTGTTATACTTCTTATCTTTATTATTAAAGGGTAAGCTAGATACCATCACGCTTTCTCAACAGTGGGAAAAGTAGTGTCGAAAGAATCATGAACAAGCAGTGGACATTCGTACACAGATAAAACACTACTCTTGACTAAGTTTGATTTTTTTCTAGAATATGAAGTTGTCGAATGTGTTGATGTATTGTTCAACATAAGCGAAACCGTGGGCGAATGATTTTTTTTATAAATTTCAAATTATATTAAATACAAGCTTAAAACCATGCTTTGACTGGGATAAATGTTTTTAGTTTAATGCTTTTTGTTTCCGGCCTCAGTTTTTAAATTAATTAAAATATTATAGTCAAAAATTTAAAATCCCGTCTTTGAGGTGCACACATTTGTTCTCTAATTTTTAAAATTTCAAACCTCTGCACGTGGTATTTATCGCAAAATTTTCACTATAGAAAAACAAACCTCATTTTATTATTATTTATCTGCTTCCAACCCACTTTTAACAAACTAAAAAAAAGTATCAAAATTTTTAAATATTCACGCGTTTGTGTGCGGAGGTTACAAAGTTTTAAAATTTGAGACCCCTACTTGTGATATATATCATGCAATGCTCATGAGGACAGGCAAACAAACAAAAAAACTTTTCATTTTATTGATATAGAACAAATCAGATATGTTATCATAAAAATAATCATAACTTTCTTGTTCTTTTTTTTAAATAGTTACCCGCCTCGGTGGCGTAGTTGGCTAACGCGCTTGTCGTGTTGAGCTCGACTGCTGAGGACGGGGAGATCGAGGTTCGAATCTCGGTCGGGTGGTCCTAAATGGTTTTCCACTCTCCCTCCACACAAATGTGGGCTCACTTCTAATTCAACCTTCCCAATTCCTAATCCAATAGCGTAATTAGTACTTAAAGCGTATAACCCGAACGGTAACGCGGTGCTAAATATTATTATTATTTTAAATAGTTTTTTTTTATAAATTTACAAGTTTAGTTTAAATTTTGTACACCCTTTAAAAACTAACCAAAAGTTCTTCTAATTGCTCACAATTGATGATAAAGACGTAATTTACATCAAACGTTTCATGGCTCTGCAGTGCTCTCATTACTTAATGGAGGAAGTGAACAAGACGCCACGCCGAGTAGAATGGATGTACGGCACTTAGGAGAATTAATCTCTATACATTCTCTGTTCATACCGGACTGTTAGACAAGTAGTCATCGCTATATATCGGTTGGATTGTTTCACTTTTATCTCCACTTCTATGTGTGTCCTTGTCAGAGGGTTGATAAATCGCCTCTATTTAATGACATTAAAACCTTTGCGATTTTCCCTCAAGCATTTTGTCTTCGACCTTTTTTTTATAGCTTTTTTTTCCTGTCCCACAGGTAATATATTAATGTAGGGATTGTTCCATCTACCAAACATTGGATTGTCTTCTACTTTGTACGCCATCACGCTATTCTCTGTTGGAACTTATTAAAAAAATGAATGTGTTTGTGCAAAAATAAAATCACACATACATCAATATCAGTATAATAATACTTAAACTAAGCCTTCTGTTAGTCTAGAGGATAAATAACGAAAATATCCTAAAATCTAATATTAACTGTCAAAATTAAATAAAAAATATTTTTTAATTTAAAAATAAAACACCTCTTTGGGTTCACAAATTGTATCCAAAAATAGGTATATTTCAACTAAGTTTTTTTTTCTACGCACAACATATTCTCAGAACTGCCTCCGGGCCAACGAGTTTGACTGACGATATCAGTTGAGGCATGATTTTATTCATTTTCGAGGGCACTTACGTGTAGTTTTTCACGTTGTGATTCCTCTAGTGAGTTATCCATAATTTATTTGGGTGAAACCATTTCTTTAAAAAAAATCATCTTCATAATATTGTGTTTATAACTTAAAGGATATTAAAAGAACACGATCAGTCAAAGACTTAACGCTAAAACTAATCATAGTAATTACGTTAAGCTAGAACAATCCGCATTTGCGGAGAAGAAGAGTGAGAAAACAACCGAGGGAAAAACCACCCTCAGTAGAACTGCCTAGGAGTGGAACACTGATATTTCCGTCATCAGCAGGTCAGTTTAACATGAGAGTGACATGATATCAATTTATATCTGTCAAAATCGAAACTATATGGTTTCGAAAAATTAACTTTTTTACACATTTATTTTAGTAACGCACACCAGAGATCCCTCACTGTCTCAATAGTATTTTGTTTAATTTTTTTAAGCCTTATGTGTTTTAGTTTATTTTATGATGGTAAAACTATATAGTATATTTAAAATCAATATCATATTTACACATATCAAAGGTTTTATATTCAAACACAAGAACAAAACAGCGTGTTATTTTCACCTATTGAACTTTGGATACTGATATCACTGTTAGTCAATAGCGTACCTATTGAAAGCGGGGTGACCTGGTGGTCAAGGGGTAAGGTGTCGGACTTCTGTGCTGGCGGCCGGGGTTCAATCCTCGGTCCCGGCACAGATTTATCTGATTACCAGACCCTTCCTTCACCTCTGACAAGACATCTTGTAAGTGTGAGGAATGCCAGGCCTCCACCGTGGTTCGGATTCCACGTTAAACTGTAGGTCCTTCATTTCATCTCACAATCACCCTACCATTACATATTAGCATAAGTGCGTATAACCCGAACGGGTAGTAAGACGCGGTAATAATAATAATAATAATAATAATAATATTGAACGCGCATAGGCCGAATGTGTGTACGTACCTGCTATGGAGTACATCAGAAGAGTAAATGCATCAAAAAACTCCATTGTTTGTAGTCTTCGAGCCCCATAAGGCATATTAATTCTTGTTGACATCGGACTTATCTAAACTATCTGCAAATAATGAAATGCTATTACCATTTGCAGATCATATTTTGAAGAATTAAATTCAAACGTGATAGTTAATTCTCACCATCACTGTAGACACTAGATGTTTGCTAAGTTGCCACGTTATGCAGTTGTTCATAAGCTGTGCGCTTTTAAAAGAAGGTATAGGTGAAATTTTGATAAATATATTCGTGCGCTTTTTGATATGAGGTTTCTAACTCTTGTGTAGTTTATAGTGAATCACCCACCTCGGTGGCGTAGTTGGCTAACGTGCTAGTCGTGTTGAGCTCGACCGCCGAGGACGGGGAGATCGAGGTTCGAATCTCGGTTGGGTGAACTAGGGAGGGAGGTTCCTAAATGTTTTCCACTCTTCCTCCATTCAAATGCGGGTTCATTTCCTCTAATTCAACATTCCCAATTCCCAATCCATTAGCGTAATTAGTATTTAAAGCGTATAGCCCGAACGGGTAGTAAGACGCGGTGCTAAATAATAATAATAATACAGTGAATCGTGTACCACTAAGCGATGATCGGTTATTAACTAGTTGAGAGCCATTATCGACAAAACAACTATGAGTTTGTTTGGATTTGTTTATGTTTATTATTGTGTGTAACAATTACTCTAGTTTTTGATATCAATAAAATATTGTTTAGTTTAACTCACATGATGCGGTCTAGTGGTTAGAGCTCCTGACTACAGAGGCAAAAGTCCCTAGTTTGATCCCCAGTGCTTCCAAAATTTAACTGTGACGGATCTGAAACGGTGTCAAACTCAGCCTCATGAGGACAAACATGGAGCTAGTTTAGTAAAGAAGTAGCAGCTCCGGTTTATCAAACTGAGCTCAACGGCTGGAGGGTTTGGTGTGCCGTTTGCATGACAACTTCTATCTGCAAATGTTGGCTCGGTCAGTATAGTATGGAGTTTTTTTTTAGTATAACTCACGTGATAAATAGAGAACTGAAATTAGATCCGTCGAAAATAAATTAGACATTGTTAATAATATATTTGTTGATTTTATTATTTTTATAATTTGTTAAATATTCATTGGGACTTCTCATAATAATTTATAATTATTCTAAATACAAACAGTGTGTGTGAGACCAAAATATAAATGTGACTTTCTTATACAAGAGAAATTATTTCACCATTAAGATAAATAAGATTATTTTGTCTTTAATGTTAATATAAGCTACTATAGAAATAAAATATTTACTTATCTTTTTATATTTGTAAACATACACAAATTTATTTGAATACAGATGTAATGGTCATGTGTATTTACACAATTTTAATATCCATACTTTAATCGGTCAAATGTAAGTTCATTCATATGAAGTTTATTACATTCATTAAATTTGATAGTGTACATCCATACTAGAATGTAAGCTAAAACTAATTTGTATGAATTAATAATACTCAACCTGAAGTTTGGTTGAATCCTCAACAGTTTCGCTGCCGGCTGTAAATCCAAGTGAAGAGGCGTACTAGGGAAATGAGTGAAGTAGTTTCCCGTTGCTTTTCTCACTGAGCCAGAAGGTACTGTTACACATAGTCTTCTGCCAAGCACACCAAAATTAATACACAAACTGACCCTACGAGAAAAACATTCACTCCCTTCATAACAAGGACTGGCTGTTAATTGAATGTCATAACTAAATATATTTTATACATCTTCCACTTTAATTTGTTCATAGCCATAAGTGAGACTGAGACAGATCAATGAATGAAACAACTTGATACAGCCCATACTAGAAGATAAAGTGCTTTGTACACATATTTGACCAGAATTGGATCTGAGCTTTCTTAGAATGAAACAACTTTTTGTAAAGTATTCCAAAATTGGCTTTTTCAAATTTTACAACATACTTGGAAGATTTATTTAATATCTTTCGAAATAAAGTAAATACAAATTCCATCTCTTGTGTTGAGAAAATATCTACCTTTACGTGTGTACAATATTATTGTCATAATAGTTTGACAATAAGTTTAAAATAATTATTTTCCTTAGATGTTTTGATTTGAAGTTTCCCTATTGTTTACATTGGCTTATTACCTTCCCAATCTTTACCTTATTAGCGTAATCAAATGTGTCTATCTCATTAAGGTCCAGTTTAATTTTCTTAGGAAGCGTGTTTAAGACTATACGAACATATTTATTTACGGCTATTTAACGTGCACTTTCTGATCGGATGGATTGTATCAGTACATTACCTATAACCTAACTCAAATTTAGATCAGACACAACATTCAGTTTCCGGCTGTTAATTAATTACTTTGAAAGGGGAAGCCCACATTTCACCAATTATAAATTTTACGGCCATGCAGGGAATCGAATCCATCACCTTTAAATCAATAAGCAGACCCTCTACTAACTAATCTAAGGTGTAGGCCTTCATTTACATTTAATAAACATTAATAAAAACTAACAGCCAATTGAAACTACATGTATCTTAATTTTGGGTCTTTAGGCCGGTTAAATATTATATTTAGGGTCACTATCAACAAATTTTGGGAAACTATGGTCTATGGTATTATTATTCTCTCAATCGAATAGACTGCCGATGATGGGGAGATTGGGGATTGAATCCTGAAATGGTGAGGGTGGTTTTTTCCTAGATGGTTTTTCACCTTCCCTCCACACAAATTGGGTTACACCTCCTCTGAATTTAACCTTGTTCATCGCTTATAATTAGCGTAATTTGTACATATTCGTGTAAACTAAACGGCTAGGAAGACATGGCGCTAAAAATAATATTTATAAGCCTATAATTAGTTTTGTCATAAATAGTCAATTCTTTTCCCCTCCAAGTTGTCGAAGGGTCCCGTCTCTAACAAACTGTTCAATGTAAATCGTCACGGAACTTTCATCTAACTATTGATCAGACGTTTATTCATTCTCTGTAAGGCGTGTGACAGGAACGCTTCCTCTAAGGCAAGTTTTAGAACCTGTTCCGTCTGTTCCAGAGGTAGAAGCAGCGACCGCATTGCCTGATGCCCCCACCGTTCAAATATACATAGCACGCCACTGTATTCAATTTTCATCAAGGGGTTGCAAACGAGGGAACGAGCACGTTAGCTTTAATTAGTAGTGAGGAGGAAATGTGACGAGGACCTTGAACTAAGTAATTAACGGCAAGACATTTCTTCGTTAAAAAAATGCCGGCGTTGTTATAATGCATATACAAGGTTTGGTTCCGTCTTTATTGTTATTGTAATTCTAATTAGTTCCTAAAATTGGTAAAATCTCCCATTTTTGTATAAATTTTCAAGCCACCAGATAAAAAGAAAATTTATTTCCTCTTTGCCAGATTTTTAGTCTGTCAAATATGTTTTAAAGTTGAGTTATTTTTATTTTATTTTTTGACAAATATATTTATTTTATGTATTTTGTTTTCCTTATGACTTTTTTTAAAATCGTGAAATAAATGTATACATTATATTTTCTATTATTCATTTTGTGTTACATATCAGCTGTTTTTTAATCAAAATTGTGGTAAATAAGGCTTAATTTTGTTTAAAAAAAATATGTGCTGTGAGTCGCTTTCTTTCTCTCAATCTGATCTTATCTCTCTTTAAATATCTTATAAAATACTTCAACTTATTTCTTTATTCGACCACACTTTCTTGGATAAAGAACCCCTGAAACTCATACGCGGATTATTACACCATAAAATTGATTTAAAATTATGTTAATCACTTCCTTTCCAATTTTAAGCAAATACTATACTTAAGAAATGAAATATTTTTATTGAACTTAAGATATAGCTAAATACAAAGGACGGTTTTGTTTGTGGGCAAGTATGTTTGTCTAGTTGTGCCACACACACAAATATATGTCACAGCTAAATATAAATTAACTAAAATAATTTCAAATCCAACCTTTAAAAACCAAATGTAATTCAAACAAACAATAAAGCCCGTTTTCATGTATTCCTGCTACTGTCATTGTTTCTCTTCAAACATGTTATGAAATAATGTTCCTTTGGATACACAAATTAATTCTATGAAAAATTAACATAAATAATAAATACATTAAAAATAACATTTTTACTCCAAAGGAAGTATGACTGACTGCTCTATACTTTTCCATCCTTTTGTATCTATTTCTATTTATTTTTTAATTCAAATTTAAAATAATGTGTGTATCTTTGGTCACTAAAAATTGTGTATACGGTTATTATTAAAAATACAAACAGCTCCATGTATAACCTCTCTTTTAATTCCAAAGAGTCTGACTAGTCATTACATTTCAAAGGACAATATTACTGAATTTTTATGAAATAATGAACTAGATATACATTGAATCACAAAACCTTACAATTCAAAAGTTCACTTCATTAATGCAATAAAGTTCTACCACTTTTAAGGTTATGTAGATAGGAAAGTTGGAAGGTATCCATGACCTTTTTCTCGCCACTGCGCCGTTCAAATGTGAACATATTCTAAACAGTCGAATGAGAAGTTTAGTTTCTAACTGAAACCACGGGTCTATGAATATGAAAATATGTGGAAGATATTTATGTGTGTGTGGGTGTGTATGCCATACAAGCTGGTGCTCACTTGATAAATAGTTGTTACATGAGAGTATAAACTAGCTCAGCACCACCAACCAAATTGTTTAAAAATCTGATGTTGCATGTTACACAACATTAAATAATACAATCAAAACACAGCATGCTCAAAATTGTTAGTACCACGTCTGGTCCATTACTTGTGCTTTAAATGGACTTTCAACGTATACACACACAGCTCGTGATAAGGGATTGCATTAAATGCAGTAAACTGTAATGGTGTTAATTAGTTAAATGCAGTAAACTGTAATGGTGTTAATTATTTAAATCATAGTTGTGATTAAAACAATAATAGTGAAATTATTACTTTTTAACTAAATGAGTTTTTTGTTTGTTTTTAAAACGTTATGTTTTTGTTTTTTATCATTGATAAAAAATCATTAAAAAAATATAGTAATCACATTCATAAATGGCATATTAATAAAATACTTGTTCTAAATACCATTAATTAAGATAGAAAAATATTTAATATTATTAAACAATAGAATATGCAACTAAATCGTAACCATCGGAATCTGTAGAAAAATAATTATTAATGTAAAAATATATTTTAAATTATCGCTCTATATTTATAAAATAATTATATATTATTAGCTATGTAGTTATTAATTAGCTCATTTTTATGAAGTTTTTATCCAAACACGCAGATAAAAATATGGTTGAAGCAATACCAGGGATCTGTTTTCGAACACAGCTTTGTAATCAACATTAACATTATCAATATCGGTTCAAACGCTTAAGAAATAAATGGTTTTCAGGCCTGTCTATGACACGTTAATTTTGATAATAACCAAACCAACAAAATCTAGCCTTCAATTTATAAGCGCGTGGAAAGTTAGGATTCCTTTGCAATAAGTATTTTCCTATAAGTTGTTAGGAAAGAGTGGATAAAGTGAGAACGAACTAAGAAAATTATATTTTTACTAAATGAATTATAAAATTGTTTACGAAGAGGCCAAATACAATTGGCTATTGCTAAAAAAGTGATTAGACCTGTCTAAGGTTTGACCTTGTATATAATTAAAAGTGATTGAGAGCACCAGTTTAGCTGGGAACTGCCTCCAAATAAATGGTATGCCAAGGTCTACAGGTGCCAAGTTTATTATCGGTAAGAAATATATTATATTCCCCTGAGATTAACCTCTTAAAATTGTTGCATGGATTACAGATTTTTATCTAATTTTGCCACTGCTAGGCATGTTATATTAGATAGGACCTGTTTAATATTAATAAAGTAACAAAGAAACATTATTATACTGCCTATTTATAGGTTTAGCTTCTGTCGCGGTATTCCTGAGAGTGTCAAACTGTTTAGTAACTATACTGAATAATTGTCTTTTTCTCGCTGATCCTTACAGTCGACTGAGCGCACACTAGTGCAGCAATGGACCTCTTCTCCTAAATTATTAATTCCTTCTATTTTATTTGTTCAATTCTGTCATTTCGTGAACACATAATAGCTATTCTATATATTAGTTGACCTCAGCCTAGTTTAAAATGTTTCTTCAGATACCAAGTCATGTGTCAATATTTACTCTGATACTTTATTATATGTCCATTAAAGCTTTTTTTTTTCAGTTTCCCATCACGTACTTGCATTATACAATAAAGTAAATTACTGTCGATTTCCCATACATAGTTTTTGGCTTGAGAAATTTAATCTCCTACCACAGTAGTGCCTCTGATGACGGTTGCATCATTAAATGTCATCCTAAAGCAAGTTGTGTTTCTTGGTTTAACGTCAAATATATGCTACCGAAAAAGTTTGTTTTTTTCCTTGTTCGTGTCAAACATATCTTGGGTGATTTCCGGAAGGTGATGTGAAAGTGTCTTTTAATTTAGTTCTTTTCACTTACTACCTTTTATGATAAATCAATATATTCTGTACATCTCGGAGAGACAAGTTTTCGTAATAAAAACATCGGTGTGTATGATTATTGCATTTCTTGATAAATTCGTCTGTGAAGATACCAAAGAAAGTTTCTAACAGGTTTTTAAGCTCTGCCAATGAACCAAATACACAAATCAAGGCAAAAATCTGCCTGACAGATAAATTTTTTAAATTTAATAAAGTGCGTGTAACCTAAACAGGTAGTAAGACGCGGTGCTAAACAAAAATCATAATACATCATACATGGAATACCAGGTCTCCACTAATAAAACTTTCCTTAAACTAATTTAAAAAAATTAATGTAAAAGTCTTTCTGTACGTTTTTTTCCTTCTTAAAATGAAAACAATAATCCTTAAAATGATCATGTACCTACACATTTGTTTTAACTGTAATTTTAATCAAATAATTTCATCCAGCGATAAAAACAACACAGGCAGCAGTGTGTTCTAGAGACGATACAAAAATAAACGCCAATAAAATAATGTTTTAGAAGCGTGAAGTGTGGGTAGGTGAGTCTCCCATGATCCTCCAGCGACTATCCCTCTTATGTCTGAACAAAGAGTTTAAACGTTTAAGACATTCTAATTGAATGAATATCACGCTTAGAACAGCTTTATTACGCATACACGTCATTGTTCTTTAAATGAAAAAAACACCATATCATTGGAAAATGAAATTCTAAAGGCTAGTTAATGGATAGTAATTGTTACACACTTTGTTGGCCGTATGGTCTAAGGTGTGATAGACTAGACTGCCGACTACGGGGATATCGGTACTCGATCCTGGTTGGATTTACTGAGGGTGTTTTTATTTCTAAATGGTTTTCCACTCTTCCTCAACGCAAATTGGGTATAATTCTTATAGATTCAACCTTCCTAATCCTAACATATTCATTTAAATAAAGTACATAAGCATATGATCCGAATTTGGTGCTGAAAAAATTACTAATAATTTTTTCTCGGGATCTTTCTCTCTCTACCTCAGCCCTCATAACCCACCCCACCTTGAAGACTCCAAGATCAATCTATTTTTGTGCCATTTTTAGAACAAACTTTGTTTTGGAGTGACACGTTCCAGGTCCCGCGGTGACCGAACTGGAGTTGTTCGTAGAAAATTACTTTTCACTTCTTTTATTGCTTTTTTTTTCAGTTATCACTAGTTGCCTCATCTCTTCAAATGACTCTCCGAAGACGGACAAAATACCCCCCTTTAACCCTAATCACTCCGTACCACCTTAATATTATAAAGGTTAGTTTCTTTAACTTCAATACGAAGAGAGAGAAAAACAATCTAGTTGAAAAATGATGTTCATAAAAATACAACCGCTAAGAAACGTTTGATATAAGAATTACTAGGAAAGTTTCATATAATGATAGGGGTGGAATATAGTTAGATGTTAACTGTCTATTCTATGATAAAATCATATTTTCGCATATAGTTAGAGTTATTACATAAATAATTTATTATTAAACGTTTTATTCAAATGGGAACGTATAAACACTTTAAAGATAAAGTACGTTCCAATTAATATCTAATTACTGTAAATAATTTCTTATACATAACAACTGACTTTTATTTAACTATGGGAAACTTATAGTTTTGATCGAATTAAAACAATAATCAAAGATTGATATAATTTTAATTTTCATTCATGATTTTCTTTAATATTTTATACATACCTTTCTAAAGTTAATGGTATCCTTTCAACATTAGTTTGATCTTTTAGTAAAGCATAATTCTGAGTATTTATAAATCCAAGCATGTAAGCTGTCGGAACTATTTATATTAATACGATTAATGGGAGTCAGCTATTTAAAAATCTAAGTGACAAAAAATTAAATAGAATAATTTACAATTTTTGGCTAAAGTGGCTAATTTATTCGTATAAAAATGCACTTAAAAATACTTTGTTACATAACTATATACATCGAATATAGCGAGGTTTACACCCACCTGTAAAAAAGTTAGCGAATTTCGTAAGACAAACGTATGAGAAATTATATGGATTTTTCATATATTATTGAAATAGGCAAAACATGAAGAAATATTTGTTTACACATATATATTTAATGTAACCCACATAAATCATTCTCTATAATATCTATTTCCACCCACTAAATGTAAATACCTGTGTATGTGTATATCAAAGCAGTCCCAACTCACAATTAATTCTTGACTCAACTAGAGCTCCTCTTAAAATATATGTGGCTAAAATGTTAAATAAAAACGTAATTACGTGGAAAAATAAATTAATTAACGTTAATTCATAAATACCAATAACACAAGTCTAATTTTATTTAAGTGATATTTGGTTAGTTATTAAACTTAAAACAGTGGTAAAAAAAGCTGTTTGATCTTTGATTTTGAAAAGCTTGTAACAATTCTTGGGTAATCTATAAAACATATATAATTCAGAATACTTCAAAACATACTAATTGTATCAATACTATGCTTCATTACATTAATTATTGTTTCCATGCTGCGGACTAGGTCAGTTTTTTATTCAAGTCACAGATATTCCACTACCGGCTTGCAAGCCCCGTCATGGCTTCATATGCCTTATAATCTAACTTAATATTAGGGCAGGCACGACATCCAGTCCCTGACCGTAAATTCATCACTGTGAAAGGGTAAACCAACGTTCCGCGTTTGATATATTTTTGGACATGCTGGAAATTGAACCCGGGACCCTTAGCTCACGCCACCAACCGAGATAAGGTGTCGGATTGTAACAATACCGTATAGTTTTATTTAAAATTTTAGGACACTAATGAAAATGTAATAATTTTAAAAATGTTTATAGGTTAAAATATAGTTAAAAGATTTTAAAACTTCTGACATAAATTCACGTTTATATAAAATTAAAGTGTAAGATAGGAGAAGGATTAGAATTTGAATCGTCGTTTTTAAGTGTAGTGATATCCAAATATTAGACATTAGAATATATCAATGAGAGAATTACTTAAATACGGATCATATATTAAAATTGAAACATAGATACGTTCTAGAATTATCGTGTAATTATAATTGCTCTTTGTTATGTTGTTATCCACCGTAATTTCCACCTCATTAATGTAAATGTTTATCTTTCCGCAAGGGTCGGTAAGACTTAGGGCACGTATTAAAAAAAAGAGTAATTTTCGATACTTGTATTATTGCTAAGGTTGAACTTATCATTTTTATTTTTTCGCATTGATGCCCATGTGGTCTAAGATATCTGTCTCGCAACAGAATGAATTACCTGTGAGTAAAGAGTCAAGGTTTGACTCTCAGCCAGGTATAGTAGAGGTATCTTTTTCCCCCTATCCTCTTTATCCGCAAATACACTTCAAAGTAACTGACAACCTCATGGTCAACACAAAGATAAAACCAATAACTCTTGTGCTAAAAACATATAAACTCTAATAAAAATGATAAGGCACTTGTAGCTCTTAAAACTAACATGAAGGTTGCAAATGACGAGTAGCCTATTGCATGCAGTTCCATTCGACTCACGCGAGCCAATGGCGTCTCGCGTCACGATTTCTCGTATCGACCACCAAGTGGGAAAACTTACTTCTTCTTGTTCTAGCTGTGAAGGCTAGAGCGAGGGGAGGTGTCTGTCGTGGTTTTTCACTTACCTTCGTACGACCACAACTTGAGATTAAACTCTGCCGCGTCACACAACGTTACCGCGCTTTTACCTTATCTCATGTCCCATGCATTAAATAGTTAGTCGAACTAATAATACAGGTATACATGTTATTATCATTTGTGTAAAAACCGCCTCGGTGGCGTAGTTAGCTAACGCGCTAGCTTAATGTTGCGCTAGACTGCCGAGAATGGGTAGATCGAGTCTAAAATCTCACTCGGGTAAACTGGGGGTGGCTTTTCCTTTTAAAAAAAATCCTATCTCTCTCTACGCAAATGTTGGTTCACTTCCTCTATATTCAACCTTCCCAATTAATAGCCCATTAGCGTAATTAGTACTTAAGCGTATAACCCGGACTAGTAGTAAGACGCTGTGCTAAATAATAATAATAATAATAATGATGATTTGTGCACAAAATACTAGCTTTTGTGGTCAGATGGTCTAAGGCGTCACACTTACAATATACACAACTGCTGATGACGGGGAGGTAGAGGCTCGAATCATGGTCGGGTTCACTTAGATTTGTCTTATAAATAGTTTTCCACTCTCTCTCCACGCAAATGTCTATAATTCCCCTAAATTCTATTTTCCTCCCTAACACATTAGCATAATTAGTACATGTGTACAACCAGAACGCACAGTAAGATTATATGCTAAAAAAAATGTGTGATAGATCTATGAGCTATTGTTACCATGTTTATTAAAAGTAAAATAAGACGTAATGGTAAGCGTGTCTAGTATTGGTAGCAGGAATTTATCTAGATAAAATTATAAAACACTAGTCCAATATCTTAACTCAGTAGCGTGTCTGTCTACTGAGTTAAGGGTCTCGAGTTCGATTACTGGCGTGGTCGAAAATGTGTCATTGGTGAAATGAACTTTCCCCTTTCACAGAAATGAATAAACGTCCGGTGGTTGGATGTTGTCTTTTTAAATTTGAATCAGCTTATAGGTCTTCGCTTATATAATCAGTCGGCTCAGAAAGTACACGATACATCATATAAATGAAAAAATTATACGTAAAACCAAATCCACACAATTCTAGTATAGGAAGAAAATAATCGGTAATTTTATCTCTTGGTATCGAAAGATAAGAAAATTTCATCCGAATATCATGTGTGTGGGGTTCTTTTAACACCTACATTATTGAGGTTTTATGCATTATACTTAAAACTGTTGTACTTTTTTAGTAACAATAAATATTAAATACAACCTTTTATTAAATGTTTCAGTAAAAGTTAAAGTTAAATTTTATTAAAACATTAAAATAAATAGTTTATATAATCATAATATTAAAATAGGGCTTTCTAATATATCTAACTAATGTCCGAATGATTCAGCAAGAACTTTTAAACTAGGATATCAGAGTGTTATTGGTGACCTGGTGGTCTAGGGGTATGGTGTCAGACTTCTATGCTGGCGGCCGGGGTTCAATCCTCAGTCCCGGCAAAGATTTATCTGATTACCAAACCCTTCCTTCACCTCTGACAAGACATGTATTAATCACAACTTGTGAATGTGAGGAATGCCAGGTCTCCACCGTGGTTCGGATTCCACGTTAAACTGTAGGTCCTCCATTTTATCTCACAATCATCCTACCATTACACATTAGCGTAAGTGCGTAGAGCCCGAACGGGTAGTAAGACGCGGTGCTAATAATAATAATAATAATAATAAGATATAAGTGTGGGCTTAAAATGATTATTTCGATAAAAAAAATACTTATAATAATAGCCAAATTGTGTTTTTTAAACATCGTTCTGATACAAGGATGTAAGGACTCAAATGAATAAAAGTTACGAAATAAAAGTATTAAGAAAAATTAATTGGTATCGAAAGGAAAATGTCAATATTAGTAAGTACTTTTCTCACGCCCCTAAATATAGCTTAGCTATCACCCTTTTATAAGTATTATAATCATTCAATCTTATGCTTAAACATCCAGCCATCTAATTAGATAAAAGTATTTCCATTTTCATATCAGTTTGCAATGATTGTTGTACAAATTACAACTTGTTGTTATTTATCTAGTGAAAGCATGATAGAAGTGATAATGAACTTCTTGGGTGAGATTTATTCAGAAATTTTGGCATCTGAAAAACGGGGAGAATTTGAAGTATCTTGGAATCTTGGTGTGTCGGTGAAATATCAGGGAGAAGTTGGAGAAGTTTAAGAGAGTAACTGGAATTTTAACAAATTTTCGCAGTAATTTTTTAAATACAAAGTTTAAAAGTCTAATTCATTCTAATTAGTAATTAGCTTTATCTCAAACGTATACCATTTTACGTATATTAATGACATATTCGCTTTTAATGAGTATTGCACCAGTGAAAAAAAGCAAAAATAATATATAAATAAGAATTGTAAAAATATTTGTTATCTAGTAAATTCAAAGAATTTAATACCTTACGAGGCGTATAAACCCTGATATTTATAATATCTCTACACTTGACTAGAGTAATTTTCATCCAAACACGAAAGTTTAGTTGACGTTCGGACATTGTTTCTCAAGGGAATATTTCACTCCACATAACGTCAATTTCATATTGATTAAATATTGACATAGCAAAATCCACACTTGACGTATTGTCGTCGATTCTCGGTGGAAGGGACGTCGCATTTTTTACTTTTAATTTGCCATGCGATTTTTTTAAGTAACATTATCTAATGGGCGTTGATTAAAAAATGAATTTATAGTGGCACATAGTATCATAAACAATACATATTTTAAAGGAGTTGAAGCTTAATTGTCATTTATAATTTTTATAATTTATTTACTAAAATATTATTAGTATTTTCTTAGAGAGTGGAAAATTTTTGATTCTTTTAGTTTAGTCATTTCTGACACACAGTATTTATTTTAAATTTGATAAAATTATTTAATAGGGGTACAATTAATTTAAGTAATCATAAAAGTATATAGAAAGGATCTACGATAATAGTATTGGATCAATTAAATTGATTCAAGGTAATCCAATTATCTTAAAGGCTACTTATGAATGATAAGTATACAATGTGTTTGTTAATAACTACCATTTCTTTTTATATGGCAAATGAGTTTAGAAAGAAGCTGAACATATACCTAAATATGTCCAACATCAAAAAATAGACTACTTATTTTGTCAACAACTTAAAGATATTTGTATTTTTATAAAAATAAAATACATCTTACTAAAGCTTTGATCCTTTATAACTAAGGTAAGATAGCTATTATAAAGGTTTTAATAATTAATTTAAGCCCAACCCTCTTATCCAGAACTTTACTGTGACCTTTCCTTAAGTCTTTTTGATAGGAACATATTGGACTAGATTGGGTGAGTTGTTTATTCAAAATATAGCAGCGTAGCAAAGTTTGATAAAGAACACGAATAGTTCAAAGTTTGCTTATTTGCAACAATATTAGTTTTACTGAAATAGGTATATATAAAACTCCCTATATTCAAAACTAAATAAAGCCACAAAAATTCACTAAACCAAGTATATATTTTAAAATGGGATTCTATATATTGTATTTTGCTTGATTGTATATTGCAAGTATACTCATACTGTTATAAGTTAAGTTTTTTTCTCAGATTTATAAGCTACATTTTTTTATTATTATAAATGTATCTAATTTTGGTCCTTTACTTATAGACATTGTCAATGTTAAAAATACGTAAAAAAATTTTTATAAAACTGTTGATAATGTTTTCACCTCAAATTTCATGACACTTCATTTATAAACAACAAAACACATTTCAAGAATATCAAGAATAGTATAATATTGATGAGACATAATTAGTAGTCAAATATTCCCTGAGCCCAGTTTATGCGATAGTAAATTTTAACCTTTAATATACTTCCACATAGGCTTCTTTCAGTACTTTGATGAGAGTGTGGAAATATGGGGTGAATCCCGGTGCGTAAAAATAATCCCACTTCATCTGGATATAATTCTTATCCCTACCTATCAGGTCAATGCTGATCACGCCAATTGATCTAGTCGAGACAGCCAGACGTGTAATTTAATAGTTTTAAATTAAATTATATTTAACACTTAAGTTACCTAAAACGCAGATTATATTTTAATACCTAAGAGAGCTTCATTGATATGAACAGCATTTTAACGCTTAAGTAACCTACAAATATAAATGTAAAATTGTATTTTAACATTTAAGTGACTTACAAATATGTATAAAGACTTTAACATTTAATAAACCTCCTTAAATATAAGTTGTAACCAAACCCTTTTAAATAATATAAGCTCAAGCTTAGAAATATCTCCACAATGATCCTGGTATTCAAAAGTGTGAACGTCATGGACTATAATAGCCATATACGATATTATCATATTTCATTTTACATTAATTTAAACTGACCCAAGTCTAAATTAACATTTAAATTGGCTAATGTATCGAGTGTAATAAAAACTATGAAATTATTTTTAATTAAATTTTTATTTTGTTAATTATTAGGTACTTCTCTTTTTCATTTGTAACCAGGCCAAAATATCACATTTTCCTTTCATGCTAATATAATTGTAATGATGAACATATCATTTAGAGAACATGTCCACACATCTGCGTAAGAGATTAAAAAAAACACATCAGTAAATCAAGGCGTAATATGAACCTCAACCTCTCCTTTACCGACAAAGCGGGCAAGATTAGACTATTGTTACGTAGTTTTAATAGAATAGCTTGATACTTTTTTTTCTAGCCCCACGTCTTACTACACGTTCAGTTTAAACCCATATTTACTATTTAAGTTAGCTAGTTATGAATGAGTAGGTTTAATTTAGAGGAAGTGTACCTACTAATGTAAATTTGTGAGAACCACACTCTGTATAAGCGACCTAAACTCTACCGTCAGTCTCCCTGTCATTGGCAGACAAAGAGACACCTTAAACCATGCGGCCATTAAAGCAAGTTCTTTCTAATTAAAATGTATTATCTCATAATTTCAAATGCATGTTTCATACATATTTGGAAACATGATTTAACAAGATATTCATTTAAAATATACCACACTTTAAATGTTAATCTATAACTTTACAGTTTTCAATTTCTTAGTTTCTCTACGTTAACCATCACAAACTTTCCAAAGAACTCTAATGCGACTATTACCGCCACCGGTTTGGTCTCCACTAATTTATAAACGTCAATCCACTTAAATAGTTTAGCCAAGAGGGCCTCTTCACTTAGTCTTCCTTAATAAACTGTGTGCTTGCAGGCCTGCTAGAAGCGGTCGGCGGATGGGTTTTGGGGGAGTTTAGTGGGGTAAGGGAGGCGGAAGACACTAGCTGTGTGTTTTTAAGTCCCGTGGCGTGTTTTAGGGTGAGTTAGAGACGAGAAATCGACCCCCCAACCTCCACTCCCCTCACACTACGCCACTGCTTTCCTACTTGACAGCGACAAATTGCTTACGAAAAAGAAGTGAACCAAGGACTTCTACTAGGCGGCAGCTCTGAAGTGAGAAATTACTTTGAAGCATTCCGAAAATTTACACCGCTTTCACACACACAAAAAAATATATACTTCGGAGCCTTGAAAATCTTTTGGTTTAGTCTATGGTTGTAATGTGTTGTGAGCTCTCCGAAGAACGGAATTGTTGCTAATTTTCTGGTTTAGAAGTCTGAAGAAGTTGGAGGTAGTTTGAGAAGATATTTTGCGTTATATCTTGGGGTGGTTTGTTTTGCAGTTTGAACCAGTTTATTCACACTGATGGAAAATTCCCTCTTCAATACAATCTTCTGTTTGAGTTAAGAAACATTTCAACTAAAAATATCTATAGGATCGTAAAGGAAAATTATCAAACACTAAAGATAACTTAAAAAACGTTTATAATAAATGCTCCTTTAAATATTTATTGACATTTGGTGTTTATTATTTTAATTTTATAATGTGTAATCTTTACATTGGCCTTGGTTTAACTCTTATTCAATTTGCTTCAAATAATTAAATAGCTGTAAGTACACACGTTTATAAACTTTTGGCGTTTATGTCCCTGGTAAAGCTTATTTCTGTTTAAATAACTTAAATTGGTTGCCCCTTAAATCCATAAACAATTTAATTAAAGCTAGTATTGAGCTCTAGGCATAATTATATTTATAATATGTATGTTGCGTTTAGTTGCCACCATGATTTCCCGAGTACGAAAATTAATAATACTATACTTGAAGACGTTAAAAATATAGAATCAGGTCTATTTAGGGATTTATATTAGAGTTGGTTTATTCTTAAAGATGTAGGGTAGGCTATAAAATAAACACAACAAATGGTCACAAAATGAATCGAATACCATTCGGCTCTAAAGTTTAGTCAAAATGTATTTTAATATATTTTATATTCTGCATCAAGTTTCAAACATGAAAGCATTTAAAAAATATATTTATTCACTATCCTCGAATATAAAATAAACTATTTTTTAAATTCATCAATAAAATGTTTTAAGCAAATTTCGATCACTTGAAAAGGTGCAGTTAAATTAATTATTTTTCATTTCATTAATACGTCTATAAAAATAAGATAAATAATCTGCCATCAAAGTATTTCTATTTTCTATGGTAAACCCAGTATAATAAATTCAACTTTTTTTTCTTTTTTTCTGTACAATTATGTACTATTTATAACTATTTCAGATCTAAATAGATTAAATACGAGCCTCCAACATTTATAAAATCTAGGACTTATAATAATGCCTTATTATCCAAATTTCCTTATCTTGACCTTAACCAAAAATTAATATGTATGTTCCTTATCTGAACAAATATGTTGATTCATATTTACTTTTTACTGTTTTGAAAACGTTTAGTTTGGTCGTATATAAATAGGTAATGTTCTGATAAATAATATCAGCTCCAAAGATCTCTGCATTTTATTTTATGTTTCGACACGGTGACCTAGTAATCAGTGTTGACTAATCTTGTTGGCCAATAAAGAGAAGGTGAGTTTTCTTATAACCTCCTTTTATTACCCATTTGGGTTATACACTTATGTATTAATTACACTAATGGGTTAAGGATGTGCTAGGTTTAATTTAGAGAAAGTGTACCTGAATTTTCGTTGAGGTAGAGAGTGGGAAAAGTTTATGAAAAACCACCCTATACATCAGCAGTCTCTTGCAAGAGTACTGCCTTATACCATGCAGCCACTGAAGATGATATGGTTGAGGTTCTAATCAAAGCCTGTACTAAAGTTTTTTTTAACATAAACATTTTTCACTATCCACGCCAATACAAGTCGGTTTTCATTAAATTTTACATAATGTTCAGTGACCCATTAGTATAAATATGCTCGGCCATAGCATGAATATACGTGGCAAATAATTTGTAAGAAAATCATTAGAATATTAACTAACACTAAGGTAATTTCTTCAAATTGAAAAAAGGCTATTTAATAGCCCCTGCTCAAAAGAAAATTATCTCTACACTCTGATTTGTTTTATATAGTTTACGTGCATTTCACTTTCCCTGTAATATAACAGGTACCTTTACAGTTTAAACAATGTATTTAATTTATAAGCTGCATCATAGTGGAACCATGCAAGGCAAGCTTTCTATCTTTCAGGGTAAGCAAGTTACACAAGTAATCTACTATGGCTTGGGCTTGTTAGGATTGATTCTCGTAAAGATTTGATGGCACTTAAGGTGGTATGGAAGTGGACGAGAGAAAAAAGCCAGTGTTTTTGCAGTTGTATGGCAAAACAAATATTGTACAAAAAAATAAATTATTGCTCCAGTACAAACATAGAAATTAATTTTCTTCACAAGATGACCTCATAATTACTTGAGTATCTGTCAAGGGTGTTCTGAAATTTAATGAGAACTTTTTTTCTTAGCTATGTTCATGAGAGAGATTCAGGAACTGATTATTTCACCATGTGAAGAAAATTATACTTTTATGTTTGTACAGGAACAATATTTTATTTATTTTGGCCAAAGAAATGTTTTGCCATAATAAAACTGCCAAAACACTGGCCTTTTCTCACGTCTCCTTCTATCCTACCTTAAGTTCCCGGTTGAGAATAGACATGCAATTTGCCAATTAGAAACACTTTTTAAGTGTAAATGCGACCATATCAAGATTGTAGATATATCTCTCTTCCTTTTATGGACGGTAAAACATAACTGCAAATCAATGTATTTGTTTGTGGTTTTTTTTAAGGATATAACACTGTTACCTCAATTAGAAATTGTAAAAGAAAAGAGTGTACACGTTTTGATTTTTTTTTCCTCTTGTGCAGGGGGTGTGGTGAGCTACCAGGTACCAGAGGATGCCAGCAGGGAGCCCGGTCAGGATCTAAGTGACGCCTCGTACGACGGCGAGCGTCGTGCCGGCCACCTCGTGGGCGGGCTGGGCAGGCTTGTGGACGGACAGGTGGGCGGTGATAACTTCAGACTGGACATTGGATACGGGAAAGGTAAGCGGGGAATTAGTTCTATAGTAGAGTCCACACCTCTATCGTATCCTCGCGACGATACACGCCGAGACACGGTTGAGAGCAAATTTCAGCAGATCCGATTCTTATTCGGCCGCGATCATTGCAGTGACCTATAATTTCTGTCATTCGTGTGTTGTAATGGTGGAATAAGAGAACCTGAGAGGTTGACTTCATCGTACGGTATATATTTCTATTTTCTAGTAACTATTCGCATGGTATATATCAGATAATCAACTGCTGAAGAAGGAGGAATGTGGTTGTGGCTCACCAGAAAGGGAAGGGGACCCATAAGCAGCACTTTTTTTTTACTCCACGTCTTACTATCCGTTCGGGTTACACACCTATTTACTAATTACGCTGATGGTTTTTGTGATCAATAAGTTTATATTTAGAGGAAGTGTACCTGCATTTGCGTGTAGGGAGAATGGAAACCCATTTTATAAAAAACACCCTCAGTACACCTGACCTAGATTCGAATTTAGATCTATCGGTCATCGACAGTCTAATCTACTGCCAAAGTAGCGCGTTAGATCACGATGCCACCGAAGCGGGTAGCACAACTATTGTTGAAGGCTCAGTTTAAGATAGGAACTATTTTGCTTCGTGTCATCGCTGAATACCAGCTACCCAGTTCAACATAAGCGTAATAAGTCACTAGTTAATTAACATGGTGAGTTAAGATGTTAATAATTTAGCATTCCATTTTTATCTGATTGCCAAACGCTTCCTTCACCTCTGACAAGACGTGTATTAATCACAACTTGTGAATGTGGGGAATGCCAGGCCTCCACCGTGGTTCGGATACCCACGTTAAACTGTAGGTCCTCCTTTTCATCTCACAATCACCCCACCATTACACATTAGCGTAAGTGCGTATAACCCAAACGGGTAGTAAGACGCGGTGCTAATAATATTAAAAATAATGTATCATTCATAATGTAATACAGCTCCTGTTGGAGCGGGGAGAGTTATAACGGAACACACTGGAGTGGTCAAACATGGCCCGTGATGGTGTATAGTTCGGAGCACGTCCATACATGACGTATCCCCACCCGGTAACTTCGTTCGGTACGACGGCGAAATACCGACAAGAAGCGGGAACGCAGCGATATGGTGCGTGTATCGCTCTCATGATTGCATCGAGGATACAGGGTGCCCGTCTATACCTACACGTTCAAGATATTCGTCGAGGATACGATACAAGGTTGCGACCAAAATATGTATCTGACTTAAGATGTCTCAATATTTATAGTTTTGTGGTCTTTTTTGATGGGGAGGGAATTAAGTTTCTAGAGCAAATTAATAATAAATTAAAGAAATATAAAAAGGTTCAATATAGTTTTGGTCTACGAAAATAAGGTTTCTTTATTAATTGTGTTATTTTATAGGTATGTATAATGAATGTATAACTAAAGCTACAAATGGAGGTAACAAGACATAACGAATTAATAAGTGAAAATAGCTATATCTACTTTTCTATCCGTCCGAAAGGTCCTTTCTATGGAAATAAGATTGTATTATTACTATTGTTACCCACTTGTTCAGTTATTACACATATATGATAATTACTCTAAAAGCGTAGGGATGAGGAAGGGAGTATTTCAGAGGTAATTTAGTTGCATTTGCATGGAGAGAGAGTGGAGAACAATTTTTTTAAATCATTCTAAATTCACCCGACTTGGATCGCACCCCGAAATCCCAGTCTTCTAATATGGATTTTGTTTAGTGAAAGAGTGGCGCTTAAGACCATGCGGCCACCGAATAGGGTTCTATTATCTTAATTAATAGTTTATTATGAAGTATTGACTAATATTCCTGAACATGTTTACAAAATATGTTTTATTTGAAAAACACTCTAGTTTGCATCATTCGAACTATTTGTTTCACCGAAAGGTAAATATTAGCTTTAAATAAACAAAACATATTTATCTATCAACAACAACACAACATAAATGTTTAGCATATTATGCTAACAGCCCCATCCCCCATTAATACTGTATAGTAGTAATATGATGGATTAGCCATTTGATTCACTCACTGTATCGACAAAACCTTAAATTTGTTTACACACAACCAAACACGTATGTTTTTTAATCCCCTTAAGCACATTGTTCTTTAGCAGTTGGATTGAGAGGGAGTGTAGGTGGCCTACCCGCATTTGTATGGAGGGATAGTTGAAAACCATTTAGGAAAAAAAACAACCTCAGTACACCCGACAATGCTCGAGCTCTGATCTTCTTGCCTTTAGCAATCCACTTTTATGACTAGAGGGATGCCTTAGACCATGTGGTCAATGAAGCGGGTATTAAGTCCGATTGATTAGGCCTATACTAATGAGTAAGACGAAATTGAGAGGAGACATATCCGCATTTATGTATAAGGGGAGTTGAAAAAAAATTCTAGCCGGGATTTGTTATCTAGTAATCTTATCACTTGAAAATCTATTTATACAAATTGACATTTATTCTGCGTGCCCACGATTGCGTGCAACAAGTATGTAAATCCAACAATTATTTTCATAGTCATTTGTCCATCTGAAATCCCACAACTCACCCTTACTATTTTTTACCCTCTTTAATCTATATTTAAAATACTTATTAGGGATTATAAAGACGAAACTTAATAGTGAATGTACCCACATTTGTGTGAAGGGGGAGTAGGAAACAATTTAGTAAAATTAAGTCAGTATATTGCGATATTGACACCTTAGACCAGTGGTCGGCAACCTACAGCCCGCTAGCCAGATCCGGCCCTCCAACTGATCTTATCTGGCCAGCAAAAGATTTATCAAACGAATAAATGTGTTCTTAAAAATGGACTAATAACAAATTACTTGGCGAGAAATGTTAAGTTGAAATATTTTGCTTGATATTTTTTTTCTAATCGGCCTACCATTTTTTTAACCCTAAATGGCTCTTGGTATCAAACAGGTTGCTGACCTATGACCTAGACCATGCGATCACCAAAGCAGGATGGGATAAATTATATTTAGATACTACATATATTACATTAAATTAAGTAGATATTACTAAATAGCTTAATATGTTCATTAATGTCCAATAATAATAATAATAATAATCTAATTATTATTACTATTTAGCCCCACATATTACTATACGTTCGGGTTATACACTTAAGTAATAATTACGTTAATAGATTAGGAATTGGGAAGGTTGAATTTAGAGAAAGTTAACCCGCATTTGCTTGGAGGGAGAGTGAAAAATAATTGAAGAAATACCACCCCAGTTCACCCGAGTGAGATTTGAACCTCAATCACCCCGTCCTCGACAGTCTAGCCCAACACGAAGCTAGCACGTTAGCTAACTACGCTACCAAGGTGGGTGACACCAATAGTTAGAGTATATTAAAGACAACTGCTTGTTAATCCATATTATATAATTATTATAAACCAACTATTCCATTCTATCAATTACTCATCAAAGTCCATCTAGATAAAATAAATTCATTAAATACAGAATGTGCATTGTCTTATGCAAAATAAGCACCAAAAAGTTTGGACAGTAAGAAACTTTGTTTTTGTTAATATGGAAATTTAATAAAATTATTTTAAATTTTATTTTATTTAGGTTCTTTAGTGCCACACATCTGGCTACCTATTAAAGCTATTCGTAATCTACGAACCAATCAAAGTTAAGGTTGGAAGGGTTAATTTTTGGAAACTAGCCTAAAATGTATAAATTATATTAATGTAAGCGATTAGTGGAAAAACTCTTCAATACATCCATCTGAGATCTAAGCCTAATCAAGTTATACGCATATGTAATAATTATGCAAATGTGTTAGGGATGAGGAATATTTAATTTAGCTGAAGTGTACCCACATTTACGTGGAGATATAAAGAAAAACCCTTTAGAGAAAAACCTCAGAATATCCAACCATGATTAGAAACCTGATCTCCGTTATCTGTATTGGTTGCAGTCGTTACTTTTGAATTAGGCGCTGAATATCTGTTGATACTTACATATTTCTGACCTCAGATAATCCCAAACAAATAGTCAATGTCCTTTTATGAGTTCAAATGTGTGTAGGAATGAAAATCTGAGTCTTGTCCGTTGGCATGATTCTTTCCAAACTGAATTTACTTTATATCCCTCCACCCCTTTTCTTCAACACTATTCTGGCTTGATAGGGAGGTGCGCAAAGTACTGCAAGGGTGCTTGAGTTAGAAGCCCTTTTGTAGAAAAAACTACTCAAGTACGTAATACTCGCTTCATTGAACGAATGGTCTGAGAGGTCACTTTCGCAATAGAATGTACTGTCGATGACAAGGAGAGCGGGGTTCAAATCTAGGTCGAGTGCATTGGAGTGTTTTTCCCTAAATGGTTTTACACTCTTCCTCTGCGTAAATGTGGGTGAACTTTCTTAACATCATTCATCCTTAACACATTAGCATACTTAATACATATGCGTATAGCTTAAACGGGAAATGAGGTATGGTGATAAAAAATAAATAGTTCTGAACTCGCGTAGGAATTTAGATTGAAAAGTAGCGTAGGTCTTGTTTCTAAGAAGAGTGACTATGTCTCGACTAGAAACCTCAAGGCAAATATCTATAAACTACCTCAAAAGGTGGTTTCGGAAGATGCAAAATTTACCACATTTACTTATTTTGAAACTAATTTTTTCACCTAACCGTTCTTAGTATGGATTTTTCCTCTTGAGCGAACAAATATATAAACTTAATACACGTACAAGTAAGTTAAGTTATAATTTGTCTATGTTTCCAGAAAACCGTAGGTCTATTTAGAGACCCGCTACAATATGCCTTAATTTAAATGCGAGCATCCACAGTATATTAATATTAACATGGGCAGAACGCAACAGAACCAAACTAAAAAATTGTTTGCCAATCATATTCGTTATGTCACGACTTCCGTTAGAGGATGAAGCAATCAGGCGGCAATCACCGATACTCGCCGGAAGTGATGTCGTGCGTGCCACGCATGTAGTAGTACAAGCGACAGTGAGCACGTCTGATTCTATCCATGATTTTGCTCGCTGGCAATGCTTCCTTCATCCGCGCCTCTGAAGGTGATGTTGGAGCCACAGAAAGGTATCATCTTCATATATAGTATTTTGAAAAAAAATCGTAAACCTGAATCGATGGGCACGTTGGTTAGAGCGTCAACCTCATTTGGTGATTATTTGCTAATGACAGTGAGGTCAAAGTTCAAATAAGGCAGGGAATACTGGGAGTGTTATTTTTTTCCCTATTTTTTTTTACTCAACTTCCTCTTAATTTTACCTTTCTCATACCTACCCCAACAATGTGTATATAAGCGTATATTTTAGACGGGTAGTAATACGGGGTGTATAAAAGAAGATTTAGGCAAGTAGATTATATCAAGATGTTTTTTTTTATGTTTTCAAATCTTAAGAGTTTTCGAAACTTATTTTATGTTCAATATTTTAAGTAATTTGTTTTTAAAATGTGTCATCTTTAGGTAAAATAGATATTTCTGACTTATTATAAGTGTATTTTGCTGCTTTATAATAACTTATTTTGTGTTCCTAGTGAGATAAATAAGTATTCTTGAAATGTTTTGGCATCCCAATAGCAATAATTATATTTAAAATTAAAATCGGTGTTCTGGCGGTCTAGGGGTAAGGTGTCAGACTTCTGTGCTGGCGGCCGGGGTTCAATCCTCGCTGCCGGCACAGATTTATCTGATTACTAAACCCTTCCTTCACCTCTGACAAGACATCTTGTGAATGTGGGGAATGCCAGGCCTCCACAGCCAGGCCTCCACCGTGGTTCGGATTCCACGTTAAACTGTAGGTCCTCCATTTCATCTCACAATCACCCTACCATTACACATTACATACATTACATTACATGCGTATAACACGAATGGGTAGTAAGACGTGGTGCTAATATTAATTAATTACATTAAAAGTTTGTGATGCCTTCCTCAACAACATGTCTCTGTGAGAATAGTTTTACATCCATGGTATACCTACAAATAAATACAGCAATAGGCTCAATTTGGAGTCGGACCTCCGCTTGAAAGTTTCAACTGGACAACCAGACGTCAAAAAGTTGTGCCAAGCCATGCAGTCACACCCCTATCATTGAAAAACTTTACGGTTCATAATATATCAGCTCCAGAATTACATTTAAAAATGTTGATGTGAAAATATTGTTATTAGGTTAACTTTTTTTTTCTTTTCTTTTTTTAACAAATTTGGGCGGGAGTAGAGGGTATATAGAACTTTTCTATTAAAACTGTATTTTAATAGTGATCATAACGATTCTCAATAAGAGATAATGTTAAGGCTATAGCAATAGAATTATCTCTAAATATCTTTGTCACATTTGAAATATGTTGTTTTCAAATATTTTCCCAATAGATTAAATAGATCAATTTTACCATGGGGTCATATTTTTGAAAGCCTGTCATTTGGAAACTTATTATCTTGGGAGTACATTAAACTTTTAGTCATTGTCAAGGAGTATAATCTAAAAAAAAGTTTGAGAACTGCTGATGTAGATAATTAAACTAAAAATATTTACTGAAGCAATATTATATTCTATTTGGACAAAAAGTGTTTTATAATATAAAGAAACTGTACAAATACAAACCTTTACTCACTTTACTTTCCACCCCTAAATAATATCTATGCGCATAGCTCAAATAGGTATGGAGACGTGATGTAAAAATACAATACCAAAATGAGAAATCTCAATGAAAATACTATACGGAGTTTATCGGAATGTATCATCTTGACAGGCCGATCTTAAGATGCAACGTCCTTGTACACGCTTCTATCTATGCTAGATCGCTCTTGACGGGAGAATGTATCCCTTCTTCCCGTCTCTCCTAAGTTTATATATCAACATTCCGGTCGGGAACGGTACGTGTGCCACGATACGGCGCCGCGATGCTTAGAGCGTGGGGGCCGCCGCCTCATACCTTACATTTTCAATAAAATATCATATTTTATTCACCGCGCGTTGCGTGGATACTCTCTTTCTGCTAACGTCGATACTTTACATCTTGAGAGTTTATTTTCTTGAGTGAAAACTGATGGATATGGCACATGTTATGCTGAAGCTGCATTTGAGATTTGTCTGATTAAATTCTTAAAAGTATTGATTAGTTTAGGAGTGATTTTATGTTGTAGACACAAATTGCAAACTGTATGGAGCCTATTATTTGTGTTACCCACATGTATGGTCACGTGGTATATATCTCATTCTCGTGTCTAATTTTCCAGTAATGGGGAGATTGTGGGATGTACCGACTTTGTGTTTTTAGTAAGAGATTTCGGGGATTTCCTTTAAATGATATCTTACCCATCCCCGTCTTTTTATCGTAATTAAAATTCATATAGGCCGCTTCAGTAGCCAAATGGTCCAAGGCGTCACTCTCGTGTTATAGTGAATTTATAAAGATGGGGAGATCGGGGTTCGAACCCCGGCTGGGTCTACTGAGCGTGGGCATTTATTAAATAGTTTCCTACTTTCCTTACGTAGAAATGCGGGTAGATTACCTCTAAAAATCCTCCGTCCCGGCACAGATTTATCTGATTACCAAACTCTTCCTTCACCTCTGACCAGACGTGTATTAATCACAACTTGTGAATGTGTGGAATGCCATACCTCCACCGTGGTTTGGATTCCGCGTTAAACTGTAGGTACTCCATTTCATCTAACAATCACCCTATCATTACATATTATCGTAAGTGATTACCACCCAAACGGTAGTAAGACGTAGTGCTAATAATAATAATAATAATAGTACCGCGTCTTAATACCCATTCGTGCTATACGCTTAAAGGTTAATTCATTTCCCTTTAGATTCAGTGGATATTTATCCATTGTAGTTTTATTAATAATGCTATCCATTTTATTGGTATTAACTGGATTAAGAATTTAGTTTGCACCCATTTGTATCATATTTTAAAACGTTAAAACACACTAAAAATACATTTAAGTGTGTTAGAATAAATTCTCAAACAATGAAACTGAAGTTTTTAAATTCAAGTATTTTTAAATACATTGTAATACATAACATATTTTCGTCATGAGTGTAGAAATATGAATACGTAAAAAGACTTGAATCAATGGTGGCTATTGGGTTGTTGCTAAGGGAAGCCAAGTTTGACAGGCCGACATGAGTAGGCCTTAACTGTCTTAAAGCTACCTAATATCCATTTGGCTAGACTCTCACACAGTAATTTAGTGAGTTAATATGTGTGTACATTGACTTTAAAGGGTGAGCTAGATACTGAATCTACTAGTACAGTCACAGTCAAAATTGCCTACTCCTGGAAACGATCCATGAGCCATAGGCTATGCAACATAATTTATTCATGGGATCTTCACATAGTTTATTTCATTAATTATATTTACATAGTATGCAGTTTTTAACCTATCACAGGACAGCATGACTCCCAACGTTTCACAGAAATGTGCTGGATAGAAACATGAAAACTAATTTAATTAAAGCAATCTTAAAGTCATATTATTGAGTCAAACTTGAGACATCTTGATTTGTGAGTTTAACTACTTATCCACTGATAGACTTTTAAAATAATATTTTAAACATGTAGTCATAATAATCTCAATATTAGTTTCGTTTGAAAGTTAAAAAAAAAATCTCTCAGAATAGAGTACCAGTAATGGTCTTTTTGCTTCTTTATCTGTCAAAAAATATCCCGTTTATAATTGTCCAACAGTTTTTTTAGACCAATCAGTGGGAAAGTGATTAGCATATTTATTTGGTTCAATGACTTTTTCATTGCAAAAACTGTCACATCATAACGAGCTGCACCAACAGATTTGATAAAATGTAATTATCTGAAAATAATTTGTATCTAAACCATTTTATTTGTAGGTTGAATTCATAGCTTATGATTAACATATACAAATATCATGTCTATTAAAGCGATATTCAAATTAAATTTCAAAACCATACATTCATGTAATATAATCTCTTATCAAAGTTTTTTACGTATTATTCCAGATAGTTAAATCTAACTCTAATCTCAATTAGTCATTGTTTAGTTGAAATTTTAATTTTTGAGACTAACCTTGGAAAAAAGTAATTAATTAATAATATAAATAAGTTTTATTTAAAGCCTAAAATATTTCTCATTAGTCAGAATGTTCACACCTATTCAATGAATGAATGAATGAATGAATGAATTGAAAAACTTTAAATAAAGCAAACTCGGTGAATATTTTTAAGTGTACTTCAAAAAATGTATAACAACTGTGTTTTTATATAAAAAAATAGTTTTCAACCAGACCAAACAAGCAACAGAATAGACGTAGAAGTGACCAGCCTTAAAGAATATAACTGCTGTTTTTTAATCAATAACGAATACTTTAATGTCAGGATCAATAATGTTTTACATTCTAAGTAAAGTTTCTCTCTGGTGGCCACTATATTTCTCATTTTCTCTTTTCCTCTTCTCTCAACCAAAAGGTGACCTTCAAGGAAAGGATGTATAGAATTTGTGGACCCACAGTTTTACCAGTACCTTCTAGTGACGAGAAATGAGACAATTTTCTCAATAATAAATTAATAAAGAATAAATTTGTCCATTAGCCAACTTGTTCTTCGAGTACATAAATTCATCGGAATGGTATCCGAACAATTGCAACCACGGACATTTGTGACCAACATTGTTAAAGTGCAAGACCAGAGGGACTATTATTGTGATCACTTTTTCCTCCTCCTTCTTCATCTTATCCTCCACTAGCGGCGGCGAGCGGGAGAGAATCAATCTGGTGGGACTTGGTAGCTTCCGTTTGTTTTCAAATATACCACTTATTCCTCTCACACTTTTAACAGTTTTGAGACTGGCAAGTTAGTATAGGTTGTTTTCCGTCGAGGTTGGGTTAGGCTAGGTTAGGTTATACTACTTACACGCACCAAAACCCACCAGCACATATGAGATGTTTAGAGATGGAAGTGATCATTAGTTAGGTTTCTGAATCACAAAATAAACCAGAAATCCAGTAATTCTGTCAACTTAGTCGCAACTGTCCACATTGTAGTTTTTTTATGACCTCCAACATCTAATGATTGCAAAAATTATCCGTAATTTGTTCTAGTCGTAACTGTTCCAGATTCATTGGAATGGATCAAAACTATCCCTACACTAAACAATGATAGCGTCACACCTGCAGGGCGGATAGAAACTCGTTGGCAAGAGGAAGGAGGGAAACTGGCCATTATCGTTTTATTTATCACCACACTTATCCTTAGATCCCCCCGCGAGAATCCTTTGTGTTTCGTTGAATGCAAGTGCGTGGTGACAAATCTCTCTAGCGCAAGTGGAATACTCTTCGTTTTTGTGTTAATGTTGAGTCTCACCAACAGTCGGAGTAAGAATGTGAGACCTTTTTGGTGACACGAGCAGCCCTTATCACAAAACTTCTTTACAACTTTCAGATTGTGACAAACTTGAGTCTTCTACCCTTTCTACCGACACGATCACAGGATGGCACACGGATATATTGTTAAAATTTGATCCGTTTGACATAATAACTATCCGAGTGGTCAAAGGGTACTTTTATGCTGCAGCCTCTTTGCTGGATCGTGTGTTCTCGCCAGGCACCTCGCTGTTCGCATACAGCTTTGATGCTCGATAATTATGGAGCATTTATCTTGCAGCTGTTCACAATGTTGTAAGATACTGGCATGAGAGGTTATCTATGAGTCGAGTCTTTATTTTTTATTTTTGTTGTGTTAAACGTTGCTTTCTCTCTCCTCTGATGACAGTGATAGTGATTCAATTTGGTCAAAAATGTCATTTGTGATAAGGAGAAAGAAGAGACTGTATGGAGTATACGCTTTGAATAAAGAAAGCCCTCGACAAGGTTATATTCACCAGTTCTATAAAATATCTCAATAAATATCCAAATACGATTTTCAGGCATTTTAGGATGTTGCAACCGACAGTGAACCAGAGATTATAAACAAATAAAAGAAAAATTAGTATTGGGGCTTTCTGTGAGGCAAACAAATCACAGCTCAAGTTTCGGGGTGCCCAGCGATGGTCGAGGCTCGGAAAACCAACTGTTTCGTCATCATCGTAGTGGCAAGGACAGCAACGGGCATCGAAGCGAATAGCGCTTCTATCGGATAAATGCATCAATACATATGATTGGTTGTGTTTCGTCATCGTCAAACGTCCTTGTGCACAGCTCAGTAATTTTTAAAAAAAGGAAGGAAAGGTTGCTGCATGAACGTAACCTGGACCTACCCTAAAGCGAAAGCTTGTAATTTCACTTTATAGTGTAAAGGCTAAAGTTTGAATCGCTGCTAGATTCCCTATTAGGGGGGGGGGGGACATACTCACTCCAATCTTATCCCCTTAGATCATGCGTCCACCCAAGCAAATGAAAAATGTGTAAAAGCGTTAGGCCTTTATCAATATATTTGACTTTTTATAGAATGTAATGGCTTAAAATCAAAAAGTTGAGTAATTATTTAAAAACTTGAGCTTGTCGTTTCTTAAACTAAAGTTCCCCCGTTCAACTGAGATAAGTTCCTCTCCGCATGAATATGTCTGAGTCTCCTGTAGTGTCACCAACTTGCACGTTCAGTGTGCTGCGAGAAATCACGACAAATAAAAGTGTGCCGTGAACAAAAAATATATTTAATACCCCTCACTATGGTGTATCTTATGAAATAACCAGCCCCATGGTGTAACTGCCATTGAACCTGGTTCCGAACTTGGGGGTCCAAAGTTCGAATCCCGGCAGGTACTTTGGGTATATTTCTCGACAGGGGAACTGCTACAATTGTCTCCAGGGTTTGGTGAATTAGGCTTCGGTTAGGTTTCACTGTTTCCACACCTTCATACTCATTATCACCTCACCTCATCTCACCGGGATATGGGAAGAGTCTCCACGGAAAGGATGTAGGATTAGTACATTCGGGCGTCCTCTGGGCAACGGTTCATCAGTAGTGGCTAGTATTTCCATTACTGGATTGCGAATAAGATAGGATCACAGTGTAATCGGCCAGAACGGAGTATACATTTGACATTATTGTGCTTAGTATGGATCGTGTTTGTTTATTCCTGTAAAGTTTTGTGATACTTGTATATTTATGTGACCCGCCTCGGTGGCGTAGTTGGCTAACGCGTTAGTCGTGTTGAGCTCAACCGCTGAGGACGGGGAGATCGAGGTTCGAATCTTGGTCGGGTGAACTGGGGGTGGTTTTTCCTAAATGGTTTTCCACTCCCCCTCCACGCAAATGTGGGTTTACTTCCTCTAATTCAACCTTCCCAATTCCTAATACATTAGCGTAATTAGTAATTAAAGCGTATAATCCAAACGGGTAGTAAGGCGTGGTGCTAAATAATAATAAATAACAATATATGTATGTGTTTTTTTTTCAATAAATTTACTAGTAAACAATATCCGGATTTTATTTCCTATTATTTTAATATAGAATCGATACGTAAGTTATTTCCTTTAAAGCGATATATGTATAATGTGGGGTAGAATGGTCCAAGGGAATGGTGTATCATATTCATCACATATTACATGACGAGAACGGAGACACAAAATTAACGTGGATCAGTCATTTCATCAATGTATTGTAGTCAATTAAACACACAGGTATTCAGGCTTAATATACAGTAATCATGGACGTATTTACTTCACGTAAGAAATAGTGTATTTGTTTGACTACCCCAACAACTACATCAAACTCAAGCCAAACTATTACTATATCAACTTAAATTACATCTATGAAATTGAATTAATCAAAGCATTGTCTAGCTCTGTTTAATATTTACAGTGAGCCCATATATATATGATTTTTTTAACTCAATAGCATCATTCCCCAATCGATCCATGTCATCCAAGCAGCCGCCTTCTGTTGGCAAAGATAATGCCAACTTTTTTGGATAGAGGGTGTCATGTGGTCATTACAACCAACCCTCTATTCATTAATCTCTTATTACTAGATCAGATCCATTACTCTTTTGCCCTCACGAGGCCTAGCTGACCCCCTTCTAGACCCAATTATTCACATAAAATCTGGAATCACCAAGGATCGAACCTGTAATCTCTAGATCTGTCACCAGGAGCTCTAACCACCATACTATTTTCTTCTTAAACAAGTAAAACAAGTGCATCATGTTTTTGTCTGTAAACCTTTTTCAATTGTGGACCAGCTATTTTTCCCTCTCTGTAACATTTTATCCTCCACAAGACTACCCATTCACGTCCTATTAAATATTTCCAGACAGGGATCTCCTATACTTCACTTATGATCCTAGAAAAATGATATCACTACTTTATATACTGAAAACTAGTCTAGAGGCATTTTAAGGTGCACTTCATAATATATCTTATAAATCGTTCCCATTGTTCTGCTGATCTTGAACGGTTGGATACCTCCTTAATTCACCTCTTATTGCTTTTTTGTCGTCCCAACCAAACCCCCCAGTCGTACCATATCCTACATCCACACCCGTCCTATTTGCATTTGATCAAAATGGAAATGAGGTATTTAGAGTATTTTTTTTACGGAGAGGGTTGAAATTGCAACGCTAGCGAAAATGGGCTATATGGAGCTGGCTACTCCACATTTTTTTCCCTAGAGTTCTCCCCTTACCTTAGTTGCCGCTGTGCAAAATATTCCCTCAGACTAAATTGTGGGCCTTAAATGTTCTCCCCTTTTTTACAACTCTTTTTTGCACTTATATTGCCATAAGGCTGAGAGTTTAAGCTTTTTTTTTCTTCAAGCTTTTAACAGTTTACAGAAAAATGTCATGGAATCGTAACGCATAGTGGTCTAATAGTATATTTTATCACACATTTTCGTTCTAAAATGCTATTTAAACATTTCTAAAATACGCGTACTGCATCTTTAATTAAAGATAAAGTCCAAAAGGACTTGATGTTCTTCATGTCTAGCTATCCATCCAGATTCTCCTCATATTTATCGGATATATATATCAGTAAGGGGGAATTTATAGGAAACGTATCCACATTTACATACAAATCGGATGAGAAAACATTTTTGGAATAAACTACTCACTACATCCGGCTGGTATTCTATTCCAGATCTCCCTGTCATCATCTCCCATCGAGATGAGTCTGACGCATTTGTACGCATGCCCACTAGTGGGGATAAGTGCATAAGCTTTAGTCCGTTACTTAGGAATTATTCATCCAGCAGTCTCGTACATGTACTGAGCAAACCTATTTATATGAGTCTAACATAATTTATCTAACTCCTAAAGATGATTTAATTTCCAAAACTACCTGTTCTAGTGGCTACATTGCTTATGGCGTCACTCTCACAATAGACTAGACTGCCGATGACAGATATCAGGGCTCGAATTCCGGTCGGGTGTACTGAGGATGGTTTTACCAAATAGTTTTCCAATCTCCCTTCATGCAAATGCGGGTACACTTCCTCTAAATTCAACCTTCCTCACCCCTAACTCATAAGCGTAGCTAGTAAAAAATATGTATAACCTGAACAGGTAGTAAGAGGTGGTTCTAAAAAAATCCCAAATTAAAACTATTCTTAATAAGCCACACTGAATCACTTTCTAATACAGTTTTTTATTTTCTTCCCGTCATCTTAATAGCCGTCCTGTCAATCCGAATGTTTGCACTAATAGGTTAGGTATACACTTTTTGTGAAAAGAAAGAGAAAAGAAATTGGTAAAAATTTCTCTTAGGGATTTTTCACATTGAGATACAATTGTCCAACACCGTATGTAGTTCTGCCAACTACCGGCAGCGGTCAGTTGTAAATTCCAAGTCTACAACACTTCTGTTCATATGTTTATGACCCACGAGTTCGGATTTTAACACAGATTATTTTATAAGTGAAGTAAAAGGTCATCCTGCTATTTTTGATATCTAAATTTAAGTAATGTGTAGAAGAAACCTTTCTCCAATCAAGCACGTAGCAGAATATGTGCGTTCAATCGTTTTTTTATTCATTTTTCTCCTCAGTATTCTGTTTGGAAGCACTAGGAAGAATAGTTACTCATAGCTTTATTAATTTTTTAAAAGAATAATAATAAAATGTTATATAGTTGGTTGGCAATCAAGTGTCTGACACCAGTATTCTCCGCAAACACCAGAGTGAAAAGGTTTTTGGTTTACCCGTGTGGGATTCGAACACAGGCATTCACACATCCCCAGCAAAACAGATTAGACTATACATGAGCCATAGGCTCCGTGTCCACTGGTACGGGCTATTTTATATTAATTTTGAGCTATAATACTTATGTATGGTTTAATTTTTGTTTTTCTCTGTTACAACTTGAAACAACGCGTTGTATAATGATATCAATTAAAGTCTGTTATATCGTGTTTCACTCATTCGAACCACAAAAGAGAGAATATAGCTATCGAAGAGAAAAGGTTATGGCTTTCCCTCATCTAGTCGGCTATCATAATGCATAGCAGGAATGATGGATGATACTCTAGAACCAGGAAGAGAAAAAAAAACTCTGCTGTTGTTGATATGATGGACCGAACACTGACAGTTACCATATTTCCCATTTATTATCTGGTTTTCATCTTTCTCGCTTTTCAATAATCGCTCTTCCCTTTCTTCTGTCTGTCTCTCTCTGTCTCTCTTACTTTACTGTGTTTTCCTATTATTATCATGTTCTAATTCACCTCGTTTTTTGATCCAAGCGTCAACTTTACTAGCTGTTTGCATTTTTGTCTCCTACTGTCCTGCTTTATATATACTCCCTCCACTCCACCCGCCAACCCTCTCCCCATGTCCACCTATCCCCTTAGTAACACCATAGTTGATTGGACCTGAACAAGTAAAAACAGATAAATGCGAGCACAAATGAGTATAAAAGTGCACAAACGCGCGCGAATAGACATAAACTCGCAGCTAAATGGCAAATTTTAGTATTCGTTGACGTTTCGGTCCTACAGTGCAGTAACGGTGTGTGAAGCTTAAAAAAAAAGTCAAAGTTGATGGTCAAATTTCTTTCGGCTTGGGCTTCGACATCAAAAATAACCTTCGCATATTCGAAAAATTTCAAAGAAAGGATACATCTTCGATTAATTATCAAACGATTTAATTTTATCTTACTAAAAATTACATATTTCAATATTTGATCATTTTAAAACCGTTAATTAAACAAATTTTAACACAAGACTAGTAATTTAACTAACATAACGTAAGCATGGATCAAAAGCGGGTAAGTAAATGATAATATATTATATTCAGTATCGCCAACATAATTTTGTAAAATAAAAATACCTAAAAAGAAATAACACCATGGTCACTGGTATGAATCAGATAAAGCGCTTTAGTTGTGCTATCATCCCAGCTTGCGTCTAATGTTAAGTATATTCTATTTCTTTGGAATTATCTGTGACAAATTTACAAGTGTATTTTGACACAGAAGATTTTCATGACTTCTTCACGTTTTATTTATTATCCGAAATGGCTCACACGGAAAGTGAGAAACGAAAACAGAATCTAATTTATAATTATTATCAGAGAAATTCGAATGAAAAGATATGCATATGTAAAGTTTGTAAAATAATTGTTGATCTAAAAATTAAAAGTAGCGTTAAGTGACAACAACAAAAATCCAAGGCAACTTTGACTTCGACTCTTCTTTGCAAGTTTCAAGCTTCGCTTCGACTTCACTTTGTATTTAAAATGTGGCCTTCACACACCCACCCATACGTCTAAGTATGAATGCTTTGGCGAGAAGAAGAAAAATAATTATTTAAAATGCTAGTTTTATAGTTTTGCTTGAATTAATAAAGATAAATAATCCAAAACATTGGTGGCGAATGGTCACGTTACTGTTAAATGAAAAATTGTATAATTTAATCACTCCATATCAAGCGCGCGCACAAAACTGATGGAAAATTTAAAATACTGTCCACACTTGGCATGCACTGTCGAACAAGAACGACGACTTTATCTTTGAAGTAGCAATAAGTAATAGATTACACTTGCTGGAGTTCATTTTTTTAATCCCCTAGTCTTTTCACCTTTTAAGCTATACGCATGATAATAACTCTAATGGGGTGTAAGTGAGGAAGGAAGCATTTTAGAAATTTGCTCATTGATGTTCGTTCGTTCAAGTATATTTGTGCTCATTCAAGTTCGTTCATTCAAGTATATTTGTGCTCATTCATGTTCGTTCGTTCAAGTATATTTGTGCTCATTCGTGTTCGTTCGTTCAAGTATATTTGTAGTCATTCATGTTCGTTTGTTCAAGTATATTTATGCTCATTCATGTTCGTTAGTTCAAGTATATTTGTGCTAATTCATGTTCGTCCGTTCAAGTATATTTGTGCTCATTCATGTTCGTTCGTTCAAGTATATTTGTGCTCTTTCATGTTCGTTCGTTCGTTCGTTCAAGTATATTTGTGCTCATTCATGTTCGTTTGTTCAAGTATATTTGTGCTCATTCATGTTCGTTCGTTCAAGTATATTTGTGCTAATTCATGTTCGTCCATTCAAGTATATTTGTGCTCATTCAGGTTCGTTCGTTAGGAGTATATTTGTGCTCATTCATGTTCGTTCGTTAGGGGTATACGCGGCTCTAGATCCCTACTTTAAAATATGGTAAAATAACAATATTATTATTAGCACCACGTCTTACTACCCGTTCAGGTTATACGCACTTACGTTAATGTGTAATGGTAGGGCGATTGTCAGATGAAATGGAGGACCTACAGTTTAACGTGGAATCCGAACCACGGTGAAGGCCTGGCACTCCACATATTCACAAGTTGTGATTAATACACGTCTTGTCAGAGGTGAAGGAGGGTTTGGTAATCAGATAAATCTGTGCCGGGGCCGGGATTGAACCCCAGACGCCAGCACAGAAGTCTGACACCTTACCCCTAGACCACTAGGTCACCCAATAACAATAATAGCTTCTTTAATATAGGCCTATTATCTTATGATAAAATAACCAGATACATAACTTAAAAACTGTTTGTAAGCACTTATTGTAGCTATTGTGTAAGTAAAAAAAACTTATTGGTATTCAAAATTCAGCAAATTATTGAATAACTTAAGTTAGTCATAAAAACACTAATATAGAGAACAGATGTATGTCACCTAATGGTTAAATGGTTTGTTGCATCATAATTGAGATGCCAAGCCAACGTGGAATTAATGCCACATGTATTCAAAGATTAATTTGTGTCAAATAGTAAAATTATATTTTCAAACGTTTCGTAGTATCCCTGGAACTAGAAAAACCCGTCGAAACAAACTTATACACCATTTTGGAATAAAAACCTCAATATATGTAGCTGTGATTAACCTACCGTTACTATCAAATTAAACAATACAAGTTTAACATTTAGTGTGTATGTCTACCAATGTGGACACTATAGTCTTTCTTGAATTATTATTTTTTTATTTACTACCAGCTTATTATTAATAAATATTTTAAGCCAATAAGCCTGCATGAAACTATATTTTGAACAACAAAAATGTAAATTATTTGAATGAAAGCTATTATTCTCTGTGTTACATGATCCTAATAACTTTTAAAATTAATGTTACAGCTGGTCTAGGGGTAAGGTGTCAGACTTCAGTGCTGGCGGCCGGGGTTCAATCCTCGGTCCTGGCACAGATTTATCTGATTACCAAACCCTTCCTTCACCTCTGACAAGACATATTGTGAATGTGGGGAATGCCAGGCCTCCACCGTGGTTCGGATTCCACGTTAAACTTTAGGTCCTCCATTTCATCTCACAATCACCCTACCCATTACACATTAGCGTAAGTGCGTGTAACCCGAACGGGTAGTAAGACGCGGTGCTAATAATAATAATAATGTTACAGCTCCTAGCTGCATATAGCCATAACATCTCAGTGGTTCAGGCCCAGATTACTCCAAAATCTTGACTTTTTATTTGAATGGTTCACGCAACGCTTGAACAAGTTGACGATCCGTATTATTAACCACTAACTTTTATGGTATATTAAACTCCTTGAAATTCACGCATGCCTGCGCTAGAGAACTAACTTAAGATTAGTTTATTAGGTCATTTGCATATAACTTCGTGGATATGTTTAAAACTAGAAGGTAGGTGCTGCATCAACGTAGTAATTTATTTATAATAAATGTCGATCCTATCAACCACACGGATTACATGTTTTTAATGTAGTCGCCATTTGTATCAAAATTACAACGGTTTAATTGTCTAGAAGGTAATGTACAGTATTTACCCAAGAAAGTCATAAATCATAATGTTTGGGAGGCTGGTCGGAGTTTGTTTCCAGGGAAAGTGAGGCTTTAAAGAAATAATATTAAGAAAATCCTCTATATATTTTATAAAACACACAGAAATTAATTAATGCTCGATACTTTATAGAAGGAATCAATAGGCTAAAACATTTCAGTCCAATAAAATCTTGCCTTGTCAACAACTTACAAACCATCATAATACTCAAACAAGGGATATTTAAAAATGTTTTTAAAATATTGATTTCATTTGCTAGGCTGGCTGGTCAATACATTTTTCTTGGTACAATCAAAAATTTAAAATCTACGTTTCACTAAAAGCGAGCCATTATTAATGACCTAAGCTGTATATATTCGCACACTTATTTTTAGGTTCATCCAAGCGATGAATGAATTTCATGACCGCAAAAAAACGTATCGTTAGTTACGATCCCTAAATGTAAGTTAGTCATCATTAATTAAATCTACTAATATTTTCAAAAATTTATCAACCACTCTCTTTATAGTTGCTAGCTTTGCTATTTTGTCAAATAATCTTATTATCTCGGTCCAGTTAGTTGACCATTTTATCACGCCCTGTTTACTCTTCCTTCTTTTTCATCTCTCTCTCTCTCTCCCTCTCTCTCTCTGACTATGACTGGGTTTTCAGAGTACGCGGTATGTTAATGAGTTACCAATCATCGTGAGCTCGTGTACTTGACAAGAGATGGAGCCAAACCACATTTTTGGTTTTTCTGTTTCAACCAGATTGGTTTCACACTCCCGACACCCCCCCCCCCTTCCTGACCCTAACCAATAGTATCACTTCCATTCAACCACCCTGCCCCGCAACCTCACCCTACCTTATTACAAACACCCGCAATTACTCCTGCGGCAGTGTTCGTGAAAATAGGTACTGTACGTACAACGTCACGTGGTGGCGGTCTTGTTTTCAAAATTCGCCCTAACTGCTGAAATGTGTAAGGAGAGATGTGTTCTACACTCTTTAGATTAATTCATTTATTATATTCACGTGGATAGCTGTATTTGGACTGATATGTTTGTTTTTAAATTTTATAAATATGTTTAAAAATACTTTATAGATGTATGCTACGCTAACTGACTGACTGATTGACTGACTGAAAGGTATCAAGCTTACCTTGATTATTAATGCAGGACCCTGATATTGATGACGTGTCAACTTTCTTTTTATGTATAGTTCTCAAAAGTATATAAACTCTGTTCAGGATTCCCTTGTTGGAGAATTAAAGATTTTGACTATTTTGGAATTTAAGGTTGTATATATTTTCTTTGTGTGCGACATGTATACAACTTTTTAGGCCTATCTAGTATATTAATTAATTAAGCCATAATAAATTGTCTTGTAGCCCATAGTACCCTAGTACTTTCTTAAGACTTAAGAGCATAGAAACTCTTGTTACTCATAGTATCTACTGCTCTAGCCAATAGCCTCCAAACAATTTAAAAGGTATAGAATAATAATTATGATGCCCTTTCAACTAAAATAAAATATTCAAATAATGGTTTAAGGTCCTTACTTCTCTCCTAGAAAGGATTTATATATATATATATATATATATACTATATTTAAATGTATATTTATATGTATAACATATTGTGGATCTATATCTATAGTACTGTTGGACGAGCTGTAGAAAATATATAAATATACAGGATGTTCGGAAACTCAACGCCCAAATTGCACATATAGTTCGTTTGAACCAAATGGAAGCGAACATCCTTGTACACTTACATTTGGAAATGTAAGCTAATACCAATGAATTGTGTTCAAAGTGTCGGCGTACAGCGACGGGAGAACAAAGCTGTGCAAGCGTGTGTGTACAACAAGTTGCGTAGGAACTAGGCGCACGGCACTACACACCTCGACATCTTGGAGCACGGCAGATGATCATACCTTATTTAATAGAAAACAACACACAATTAGAAATGGTAATAAGTTTTAACGGTCATCATCAATGGTCCTACATCACAGCAAGTGCTAGAAATGACCCCCCCCCC
>CABFVX010000025.1:393930-407568 GCA_902151425.1 Timema shepardi
CCCGACCACGCTTCAGGGCATCATTCTACGCAGCAGTGACTGACGCACCCGTTTGAAGATATCTGGGATAGCTCACACATTTACCGCTTCAATTACGAATCTTAATACCAAATTATCCTCGCTAACAGCAGAGTTCTCATGCCATTACTACATGATATGCTTGCCGTTACTACTTGTGCAGTGCCACGCTCCTAATTACTATGCAACTTATTGTACACAGATTTGCTCCTCCGGTGCTGTGTGCTGAAACTTTGAAAACTATTTAATAGTATTAGCTTAATTTGACGAATGTAAGTGTTTGAGTATTTTGTCTTCCTTTTGGTTCAAACAAAATATATGTGCAGTTTGGGCGTTGAGTTTCCGAACAACCTGTATAAGAAACTTGGTTTACTGCTAACAACAGTTCTTGTACATGATGTAGGTCTGGCACCTTAGTTTAGTTTCATAACTACCTACTGTGGTAAGAGTCCCGGGTTCGATTCCTGGCGTGACCGTTAAATGTATCATTAGTAAAATGTGAGTCTTCATCGTAACCCCCTTCCCCCACCCCTTTCACCCCTGTTTACAGTGATGAATTAATTTCTGGAGGCTGGGTGTTCTGGGTGTTCTTTGTTTTCTAGATTTAAGTTAGTTAATAAGTCGTGTGTTGATATAATCAGTCGGTTCATAAAGTGCACACTAAATTCTTCAAATAAAATAACGTGAAAGAATATACTTTTTTTTAAATCGAATGACGTTTTGTCTATTTCTCAAAATACTCCGTTTCCCCATAATCAAAGACCTCTGCCAAGGGAACATTATTTAATTCCCTGGACCTGAACGGATATCTAGACCAACTGTCCAGGAACTATTAATAACTTTGTTACCCCATCCATCATCTGGAACTCTCCTCAGAAGACTTTCTTCACTACCAAGATCAGCGACTCAAGAAGAATTGAAAAAGCGCTTCGAACTCCTTGATAAAATCACTCCAAACGCGCCCTTAACCAAAAAAGGTTCGACCTATATTTACTGTATCTAATATAGCAAGGCATATGCAAATATTTATTAGCATGGCAGATGGTCCAATAGCCGAAAATAATTTTAAAAGGTTTATAACTATACAGTTGAGATACTACAGGGTTATTCAAAAATAATGGTGCAAAACAGAAGGCCTGTAGTGAGGGTGGTGTCAACGCTAACCAAGTGGTAACGGATTGTAAGGAAGGAGAACAGAATCAAGTTCTTGCCTGGGTATGGTAACTGCCGCCGGGATGTTCGTCGATACCAGAATACCACCCAACCGGGATGTTGGATCATCCGTGCTGGACAAGGGGAATTTCCAATATTGCTCTGGCCCCTGTGATCACCAAAATTAATACCCTGTGACTTCTTTATATGGGGACACATCAAGGACACCGTGTTAGTGCCCCCATTGCCTCACAGCAACTGAACGACCTTAAAGCTCGCATCTCTGCTGGACCGAACTGCATTATCATCTGTCAGTTCGTTTAAGAATAAAACCGTTTCAATTTGGCACCATTAGTTTTGAATAACCCTGCACTGGACCAAAAATATGTCCATTTGAAAGCTAAACGAGTTCGATTTATTTTAGATGTAATGTTTAATCTTTTTTTTTAATTCATATTAAGTGACTCACCGTGGTCTGATAGCTTAATATCTAGGTATTGTTTTTAAATTAGAAAAAAACAATATTTTAAGTAATGGTATCTAGTAGAGTATAATGTGACTTGTGAGTTTCGTTGAAAGGGGACCAAATTTATTAGTGTAGGCATTTTCAAAAGCTTAAAAACCATTGACTGGACTAAAATGAATAACCAGACTTTACATTTCAGTAAGTCTTAAGGATGTAGGCTACTATATTAATACAGAGTTTTGTTGAAATAATATTTATATGGAAATATTTAAACTGATTTTCACCATTGGTCCAGAAAATATTACCACATTCAAAATTATTGTGACCTAATTATATTAAATAAGTGATGATTAGCATATCAAACAAGTTACGTTTAATAAAATCAATATTTTATCATGGTACTGTAGAATATCAGGCCTCCACCGTGGTTTGGATCCCACGTTAAACTGTAGGTCCTCCATTTCATCTCACAATTACCCTACTATTACACATTAACGTAAGTTCGTATAACGCGAACGGGTAGTAAGACACAGTGTTAATAATAATAATAATAATAATGTAGCGTTATTAAAAGATTATATATATTTTTAACGTAAGTTATAGAATTATTTTAGGCAAATTTCACTAAGTTTACATTTTAGTTCTTAGGTAACTTTAGATAGACCACTTTATATAAGCTGACAATAAAATTACATCAAAATAATCAGGAATAAAACAATATTATAGAGAGGAGTAACTTACATTCATACTGAATTGGATCAAAAAGCCTGATTTATTTTAAGCCCAATAAGCACAGATTCCATGACATGAACCGATGTGAAAAATAAAGTAACTTTTGTCATAATATCGTAGCAAATTTAAAACCATTACATTCAAACCTGAATGCAATATTACTCTTATATTTCTAATGTTAAAATGCTGCTGTAAATCAACCCTGAGGTAAGGGTTAGTTTTCACCTAAATGAAATTATGTAAGTTTGAGAAGAAACTTGAGTTAACGACTTTCCGGAGCTTTCTGCATAATGGACGAGAACGTTCCGCAGAGGTTAATATGTGATACATCACAATTAAAATGTTACTCTGCGAAAACAGTTTCACGAACGAAAATGACATGAGTTAAGTCCCAAAGTTAGACGAGAACTTTTTACAAGAAGATCATTGTAAGTTGTTTCCCGTATAATTTCAACTGCAAACTTCAAGGACTTCCCCTCCCCCCTCCCAACACGGATGTTTTTCTCTCTTCTTTTATCCTCATTTATTACTAAATCCTTCTCTTAGACAGACATTTTTGACAACTTTAAAGTTCTAACTATACAAACACTCGTTCTTAGCACTAAGATTTTTATCCTAGCTCTTGAGAACATAATGTTAAATATTACTTTTGATGGCACATGAATCCACCATTATATATATATATATATATATATATATATATATATAGCTTATGAAACAGAACCTACAGCTCATTTTTCTGAATAGTAGGCTTAAGTATTTAACAGTAAGAGCTATGAGAGTTAAGATAAACTTGACTGCAGGATGATAATTAAACTTGTTACTTAATACATATTAATTTAAAAAATTCTCACGTTGATAGGCACTTAGATTAATGGTTTTCCGGTAATAGATAGGTAAGGATTCAATACCAGCTAAGTGTACGGTGAGTGTTGTTGTTTTTACTAAACTCTCACTCCAACGCAAATTTGGGTACATTTCCTATAAAATATATATTTTTTCTTATCCCTAACCCGCTATCTTTTGTAGCCTAGTAGGACGTGGTGGACAAAATTTAAAAATAATGTAGACCTCTATTTGTGTATTGCCCTTAGCTCCATTAATGTAATGTTAATGCGCCGTTTCTTACTACCCGTCATAATCACACAAATAGGGTAAAAATAAGTAATATATAATATATATACCTTCATTTGTAGAGTATCTGTTATGAAGTGTTAGTACACTTGTTTCAAGGGCGAATATTATTATTACTTTGTGCTATTTATTTCCCAATGTGACGTGAATATATTTACATTTCAAATATAGCTACACCTAGCGTAACGCACTATTATTTTAATTTATGATTTTAATCTGCGTACATTAACGCTTTGATTCAATTGGAAGGGATGTAAAGATATCCATGGGGACATATGCTTGTATTTATTATACACAGGGGGGAAATAGCCTCTTTGTACTCATCCTGGATTCTAGATCTCTTTCTGGCCTCCACGATCAAAGTTGGCTGAAGAAGTTGAACAAACTGGTGAGGTGCTAGCTCCAACGGAACTATTTTATTAAAAGGGTCGACATTATGGTGTTTATTCATTTGGGGACCTAATTTGTATTTCCAGTAATTTATCATCTAATTTCTGAGCTATATCAACACACGAATTAAAAGACAAATGGATTATAAAAACACACACAAACAATGTATCTCTGCTAAAGAGCAATGATATTTTTTTCAATGCTTTTATAGTAGTCAAATTCAGGACACATATTGTAATAAAAACATCTGCTATAGCCACTATTGGGAGTCTAACTCATTCTATTTTAGTAGCTGTCAATTTTTTGTACATTTAAGACATCTCTTAAGCATCTTCTTTTTTTTTTATCACCGCCACTAGTTCGACACTGAGAAGGGGAATGATATTTTTTGTCTACGATTATATTAATTGAGCTTGGGACCATTATTACATTAAAAATACGTGCTATTTACGTGGCCAATCAAATTGGCATTATTAGTTTCTCTAACACAGCTAGTTTATGACAAAAGAGCCATTCTTTATGATTCACAACTGTTAAAAAAAGAAGTATCCTTTCAAAGAGAGTGACAAATCTACTCGTGGCACTTGTATCTTACAACCTGAGGGCTTTATATTTTCAACTGTGACGTTTTGTAATAGCAGAGACAAAAAGTGACGGGAAATGGCGGTGAGAATTTATCTTTTCCCGGGAAATTGGAAACTGGTGAGTGCAACGACAAGAGAAAGAAAGGAAGGGGAAATTTTGGGGGTTAAGGGGTTAAGAAAGAGAGAAATAGTTTGAGAGTGAAGATATAAAAGTAGAAGAAGTTCGAGGGTTGGAAAGGAGGACAGTTGTATTTGAAACGTGGTGGAACAAAAAAGGAACAAAAGGGTTTTAACTTGAAGATTGTTTTATTTTATTTTTAGAAATGGCATAGGGAACCAAACAGTAAAGATAGAGTGGGAACATAGTTCTATAAAAAAAATAAGTCCGAGTGAGAGATACTTTAAAACATAGAAGAATGAGATGATGTGGAAAAAAGGAGGAAGAAAAAAAAAGTGGTTCAAAGAAGAATTGACCACGAGGGAATGAAAAGAGAACGCTGAAGGAAATAGCGCAAGCGAGTGAACATGTCTCGCCCGATTCCAATCTCGCTGCCCTTGTTTCCATCATGGCGACAAATGAGGGAGAGCTTGGGTGATAGTAGTGGCATAGAGAGAGAGTCCGCGGGAAATTCCTTCATGTAGAAAAACCGGGGACGTTCCCTGCAGCAAGTACAACTCAATTTAGAAGGCGCGCCCTTTTACTTATTGGACCGAACGCGGTTGACTTCTAAGGTTACAAAAGTAGGCGACTCCTACTGGTCTGTAAACAGACTTTCCTCCCCTCATGGGTGACTGTGGAATCATTTTGGTTTTAGTATTTAACTCTGTAATGATTTTAAACATATATTTTGAATTCCGTAATGACATTGAAACCTCGGTGGTGATTATAAACGGTAATTTAACTGATATAAAGTAACAAAGTCAATATGCCCTAGTCGAAATACATGTATTGTAGGTGGGTGTGAAGCTTCGAAACTTCTACTTGACTTCGCTCCGAAAAAAAAAAATTTGACTTCAATAGTTACGAAGCTTCGTCATTAAAGATATTGACAGCTAGAATACTCAATTTAAGGTCAATTACTTCCATTTTGAGCTGTAAAAATAATATATATATATACATGATAAAAGCCTGAAGTAATTTAATTTTAAGTTGTGATATTAACTATATTTATCAGAATAAAATACAATATTATAAAAAATTGTGCAAGAATATTTCCAAATAATTCTATGGGGTGGATATATATATATATATATATATATATATAATATCAACACTATAATATATTTTTAAAGCATAGAACAATTAACTAAACATATTCAACCATCAATTCGACTTCACTCCGAATTAAAAAAAAGTGTCTTCGCAAACCCCCCATGAATAATGTACACAATGTAAATAGAATAGAAAGGTATTGCCACTTTGAGTAATTTCATTGTGACATTGCCCACGTCACTCAGTACACAACAGTTATATTTTAATACTAAGATAGCCAAACATTCTTTTAATAAGTAGAGTAATGCCGTTAATTGCAGATTTGTGTGGGTTTTAAAGGTTCATTTACTTAAGTACCAAAATGTGACTTAGTTTTTAACAATTTAGTATGTCTTCCAAATAGATCTACAGTAGCCCCGTGGGTTCTTTGGTGCTGACTGACAGTTCACAGCTGACTTCTGACGGCTTTGAAAAGTTACCAGACCAAATTATGCATCCCTACGGTAAACCATATGATCAGTAAAAACATGTGTTTAGCAGATGTCACTTCTGACAGACAAAGTTTATGTCTATACCTAAATGTTGCCTGTCAGCACCAAAGAAGCCTCGGGCTACTGTAAGTATTTAACGTGCTGGCTTGTACTTAGTGACGTCACCAGCTCAGAAAATCATCTGTATCGATCCATCTATTCTATTAACATTGTGTATACATACATGAATAATTATTCCAAAATTACAATCAGATGGATTTGAATGGGGCTTAATTATGTGAGAAAATATAGAACTTATACATATTTTTAAGGGTATCATATTCAAGCTTAATCTTGATCTTTATATGTCTGGTTCTAGAATGTACTTAGAAACTATTTTGATTAAATTATTTATAATTGCAATACACAATATTATAATTTAACGAATTAAATATATGTTAAAATTTTCTAGACGATTTTGTACATTACGTTCAAGAATTAGATGTCCTTAGGTCAGACAACTATCATGAAAACCTGCTTTGGTAACCGCATGGTCTATGGCGCTAATATTTCAGCATACTAGAATGCCAACAATGAGAAGATCTAGGTTCGAATCTCAGATGGGTGTACTGAAGGTGATATTTTAAAACTGTCTTCCACTCTCCCTATACGCAAATGTGGGTATAAATTTATTCTAACTATAGCCTTTTTAATCCCAAAAACAATTATCGTAATTGATATATAAGCGTATAACCCGATCAGTTTGCAAGACACGGTGCTAATAAATATGTCGTGAAGCATAAATGAAGTAGACATAATTTTAGTAATTGTAAACTCATGTTATGTTGTGTTAATTTTAACTAATCAAATATTGCCACTTGTTAATTTACTTTTAGTTGTTTTAATTTCACAATATACATTTATTCTGAGTAGATTCTATTTTAACTAATGTGTACATGCACATCTATAATATTATTTGTGTGTGGGCTTAGACTAAATATTTATATTACAAACACACAACCCTATTTTTTTTTATATATATAATTAGAAATGTATCTAAAGATTTAGGTTAACCAAATTATTTTTAAAACTTAAATATACTTGATTGAGATTTCCAAAGAGTGTATTTCTCATTAAAACTCCATGGTTGAATTTATTTGTTCCAGGAAATGGTTGGGTGGCTTGGAAGAACGATTCATTTCCAAGCAAATACGTAGAGATGATCTTCGAGTTCGATGAAATTCGAAATTTTACAGCAGTACATATATTCACCAACAACCTATTTGCCAAAAATGTGCAGGTATGTGACAATTTATTTTAAAAATACACAAACTAGTTATCAATATGCTATTTAGATAATCCTGTCTGAATTTCTTAAGATTAACTATTTTTATTAATTATGAAGATTTTTTTTTTCAAAATAGTTATTGTTTCTAATTATCAATAATCATAGCTCTCTTACAAAAAATAAAAAGTTCTTCAAAAATCAACTAATCTTTTACAATTAGAACAGAGACCCAGAATGCTTTATATATTTAATTATTAATTATGCTATACATTTATTATATTAAATCTGGAACATATATATATATGATTCACAATTCTTTTTAGAGAATCTTATTGTTAAATCTTGATTAAGTGGTTTTAAAGTTACTTTATCTGTGAAAATAATTATCAATTATTATCGAACACACATAATACGAATATTTAAATATGGATTTATATTCCTCTGAATTACTTTTGAAAATTTTTCGTTTTTTTTTTATAATAACACTAGTAATCGTCTACATCGCACATATAATTTTTAGATTTCCAAATAAATTAATATGTATTCTATCTTAATTTACATTTAATTAAGAGCTCATTTAATATGGTGATCTAAATTTACAAAAAAGATACACATTCATACACAGATTATAAATTATTATAATAAATATATAAATAACACTATATAATTTTATAATATTGCTTGGGCATGAAACGATTATATCCCTAAAAATAAACCGGTATTCGTATTTGAATGAATCCTCACTAAAATACTTAGCTTACAGGTCAAAGCTGTATGTTATTTTATTATAAAGTCCAGTTTTAATAGGAAGTCTCTTTTTGATAATATATTATTATTATATTTAGCACCGTGTCTTACTACCCGTTCGGGTTATACGCTTTAAGTACTAATTAAGCTAATGGATTAGGAATTGGAAAGGTTGAATTAGATGAAGTGAACCCGCATTTGCGTGGAGGGAGAGTGGAAACCCATTTAGGAAAAATCACCCCCAGTTCACCCGACCGAGATTCGAACCTCGATCTCCCCGTCCTCGGCAGTTGAGCTCAACACGACTAGCGCGTTAGTCAACTACGCCACCGAGGCGGGTTTGATAGTACAAACACATTATTTTGGCCTAAATTGATCATATTTTACAATTATTATATAAACTTTGATGATATATTTTAAAATTTAGAAGTACATATTATTTTAATTAACTAATGAATACGTGAAAGTAGGTTTAGTAACTTTTTAATTCGTCACCTAAAAGCCCTTTCTACTAAAATTGGACTTTAATAATACTTTGATGCTAATCCAGAGATTTTTCATCCGTAACTTTTGAAAGGTAAGATTTTTTTTTCAGCACCACATATTATTTACTAACTGTTTGAGTAACATTAATCGTACGTTTTGAAGGATGTATGATAGTTATAGTGACTTTCATTCAACATCGACTGTTCTAAATTAGTTGTATTTAAAAGAATCTGTAATTATTTTGCTGACAACTCGCCTGCTTTCAATTAATGTAAAATTCAGAATATACCAAACAATTTTACCGGTTGTTCTCTATGGATGTGAAAAGTGGTCTCTTACCTTACATGACGGAAACAAAAAGTGTTTGAAAACAAGGTGCTTGGGAATATCTCGAGTACAAAAGGAATGAGGCCATTGGGGAGTGCAGAAGGTTACAAAATGAGGAGTTACATAGCCTGTACTCATCACTAGACATTGATAGGATAAACAAGTTTCTTAGATTACGGTGGGAAGAACATGAAGCATGGAAGAGAGAATCTAGAACCGTGATCAGGTATTGAATAGCGAACCCAATGGGAAGAGATAATTGGTATGACCTAGACACAGACAGGAGCATAACATTAGAATGGATCTGAAAGAGATAAGATGTAATGAGGTGGAATGGATAGAACTCGCTCAAGATAGGGATAGGTGTCATACTTTTTTTTATAGGTGTTACCATGAATTCTCGAATTCCTAGTTCCATAGAGTATGTATTTCTAAAAGAATAAGCATAATACAATATAGATCTAAATAAAATAAATAAATACTAAAAAACTGTATTTATAAACTAAATAATTTAAATGTTTTAGATGTTACCTGAGCTTGTTTCTTAGTGGAAATAGTGATTTGCATTACTTCTTGGTAATAATAATGGAACAGACTTTCATGATAAAGCATAAAAGTCCACGTAATTTAGAGTGAACGTTCTAATCATGTTGAGTTAATTCCTCATATAACTCTCCAAAGTTAATTTGAGCAAATATCACCCATTAACATACAATTCAAATCACATTTCATTTTAATTGGAGATAGAAGTGCCGGTCAATGGTGCGAGATGTCACTTCAAGTCCATTACCGGTAAATGAGTTTAGTTGTTTTTTTATGTTAATTTCCTTGATGTTTCAATAGCCAATTATTTCACTAGTTCATGGTATTGTAAAAACATATATTTATACATTATTGTAAAAATTGTTACATCATAAAATTGAGTTAAATTAAACGTTTCCTTTTATCCATATACATTTAAATAAATCAAAACATTTATCGTGTAGATTGTATAGTTTAATAATAAACTTTAAATATTAGTTAAACATAATTTAAATGTAATTCTACTCGTAGCTAATCAAATTAATTAATATGTTTACTAATATTTTAATAAATCTATTACTTAGGATTTATTTTAATCTACTTAATTACGTTATCAACAAAATCAATCTTAATTTGTCTGTATTAAAAAATGCTAGCTGATCTAATGAAACCTATTTAATGCTTACTAAAAGTTAATAGAAATAATTGTTCGAGTGGACAGTAAGAATGTCTCTGACATTGATTGTTATGAAAATTAAATATATACAGTTACTTTAGGATAGGATGCAAAAAAAAAACGCTATTTAAGGTTACTACTATGCATTTTTATAAGAAAATTATGTCTTATTAAAATAAACACAATAATGTTCTAGTAGATTTGTTATGTTTAATTTTTTATATCTAATAATTTCAAAAAAATGTTATTCAATATTGATCGTAAGGATAGTGGCAGTTAAACACATTTTGATATTAAACCAACATTCATGCTCAAAGTCCATAATGACTATGATAAATTTACAGAAACAGTTGAGATTACCATGTGTAGAAAAGTAAATTAAACTTATTAAGTATTTATAATTTATTTATTATGTACGATATTATTTTTTACTTTCTAAAAGCTTTGTCTTATTTAAAATGGGAGATATACAACTGTGATACTGAAATGAACCAATTAATAAGTGATACATTACAAAGATTTGTTTGAATTTTTATTTTATTTTCATTTAGAGATTAAGAATAAAACTATGGGATTTCCAATTTAATTTCAAGGTAATGCTGGTGCACTTCTGATTAGTTTCTATCTTCAGCTCTGTGTTATCATATTCGTTAGCAACCCTTAAAATTAGACGTGCCAATAAAAATCGAATCATTTACGGGTGTTTATCTTCACCCGGACCCCTAACAAAACGGGTCAACCCATTCCACTTTGAAGAGGAGGTGTTACCAGGGCAACGCATCCCTTTTCCACCCTCAACCCCTCGCTTATTCATACGCGGGTCGTATTTTCATAAAGTACGGACAGTTTGAAGGGTGGAACGCCTCTGGTAAGATTACAAAAGAAAAACAAATATTCAAACGTTGTTGTGTCAAACAATAAATCCTCTTTTCAATTTGTGTGGCTGGTGAACTTGGGGTCTATCGCTCTCCAATCCGAGCCATTTTGTGTTGAGAGCCATTTGGATATTCAGGTAGTAAAAATAATGCAAGTACCTAGAGTTTGTTTTTGTTTGAATTTGTAAAATTATAAATGAAAAAATCCATTTTAATAATTTAAGTTATTCATTTGTACACTTAAATCCATTGTTTAACATTTATGTAACACTTGTTTTCACTTATTGTATACACATTGTTAACTAACTAGCTTTCTGGACTTAAGGTGGTCGTCTCGTTACGAGAGAAATTGCCACGCATACGTTCGGCTATAATTAAATATTTAATTCTAGGATGCATTAATTTCATAATATGGCTCACGTCGAAATAAAGTTGAAATATTCCAACGTGGATCTTTTTCCGTATCAAATACGTAAACATGTTATATTATTTAATTTTCAACTACTTTTTAAACATATTTGCGGAGCTATGAGACTATAATTGACGAAAAAAGGGCTCTAAATATAGCCTTCCTCTAATAAACACAATGCATTTTTTATAATCTCACAACAGAACATTTTAAGTTATCTGTAACTAGCAGCGAACTTTACTCTTTACCTTAAGATAATAATATTCGTAATTTTCTTTCCCCTCTTGGTGACCTGGTGTTCTAGTGGTAAGGTGTCAGACTTCTGTGTTGGGGGTCCAGGGTTCAATCTCCGGTCCTAGCACAGATTTATCTGATTATCCTTCCTTTACCTCTGACAAGTCGTGTATAAATTACAACTTGTGAATGTGAGTAATGCAAGGCCTACACCGTGGTTCGGATTCCACGTTAAACTGTAGGTCCTCCATTTCATCTCACAATCATCCTACCATTACACATTAGCGTAAGTGCGTACAACCTGAACGGGTAGTAAGACGTGGTGCTAATAATAATAATTTCCCCTCTTTCTTATTGACGTGACAATGAGTAGTTGTAGGTGAAGGGAAAAAGGGGGTGTGAGCTTAGAGGGAGAATAGCAAAGCAAATCTAGAGAACGACACATACCATTGTATTTTTACCGTGGTACCTACTGCGATTGATAATTTCTTGCTGACAGAGGTGACCGCCTTAATGGAATCGAAAATCATGGCTGCCAGAACATAAGATCACCATTCAACCTTACCCTGAGACACCTCCATCATTGAGATAACCTAACACCCAACCTCTTACAAATCCATATATACATCATCGTTTCATCCACGACATGCTTGCTCTACAAAGGATACTCGTATCTTCAGGTTTCCCAACTAATAGTGAGTGTACATGCCTGCCATCACTCATATACGCCACATGACAAACCACCACACCTCAGCCAGCGTGATTTGATTATGCCTAATGTGCTTAGAGATGCATACCAACCATGGAGTTTTGAAAAAAAAAATATTCTATGAATTGTACACTCACTATTATACCGATTTGTTGCCACTACATTGACCTGTTTTGTCCCCTTCTCACACAAAAATCTTTGGTCATTCACAGTGGACACACAGCACCATAACAGCACCTAGCGGTGATAATTTAACAATGTTATAAGATAGGACGCAAAATAAGAGCTCTAATGCAGCTGTCATTGTTGTGAGAATATGATTGATAGTTAAAAGTTTAGTCGCTCTAATGGGCACGCGTACATCTACGCATATATATTTCATGGTCCAATATTATACACATATATGCCTGTATTTAGTCATATTGTTCACTCAACGGCATACGTAACAATTACTGTACATTCAATTCAAAACCAACCTGAGGCACTTCAAAAAACATTATTTAATCATACGTAAACTGTGTACACTATGTATATTAACTCACAAATTTAGTGGCATTTTTTATCTTTCATTTCAAGTGACAGTGTGTTGATATCCGGAGTAAGTTTGGATACACAGAGTGGTAGTACTGCATACAGATGTTCGTCTGGGATGCGGTTGCGCTACTTTTATCTTATTATCCTCATTCTTGAGGACGTTTGTTCGCAAATGTATATAGTATCAATTGCATACAAATATTTCCTTGCGAATTTTAATAAATCAAGGAGTTTTATCACCGCTAAGATACTTACGAAAATTCACAAGATTTCCCGATTTTTATTAACAAAACAAAAATATTCCTCACACCATTTTTCATTAAAAACGTGACACTCGCTATCTATATTTTCTACGGCTTGAAAGAAACAATAATGATAACTTATGAACAGGTATTTAAAAAGACACGCTGATATTTTCTTTGAGCTTATAGAAACCACGATTATTATTATTATTATTATTATTATTATTAGCACCGCGTCTTACTACCCGTTCGGGTTATACGCACTTACGCTAATGTGTAATGGTAGGGTGATTGTGAGATGAAATGGAGGACCTACAGTTTAACGTGGAATCCGAGCCACGGTGGAGGCCTGGCATTCCCCACATTCACAAGATGTCTTGTCAGAGGTGAAGGAAGGGTTTGGTAATCAGATAAATCTGTGCCGGGACCG
>CABFVX010000025.1:407573-431650 GCA_902151425.1 Timema shepardi
CCACGGTGGAGGCCTGGCATTCCCCACATTCACAAGATGTCTTGTCAGAGGTGAAGGAAGGGTTCGGTAATCAGATAAATCTGTGCCGGTACCGAGGATTGAACCCCGGCTGCCAGCATAGAAGTCTGACACCTTACCCCTAGACCACCAGGTCACCAAAACCACGATTAAATACACAAATTCAAACTGGGGGTACACCACTAGACTGGTACTTGGATTGGTGGGGAAAGAGGGAAAGGTTTGTCATAATACACTTTGGAATGTGAAAGAAATTCTAGCCATCTGGCTATAAATAAAATTGCTACGGTAGTTCGTTTTATTCTTATGGATAGTCTTAGCACGTGATACATGAGTATTATTTTCGGTCATCCATATATACATCACTAAAATAAATTTAATATTGTCTTTATCTTAAACGAGCTGCTAGAAAATCCATTCGTGGGCCGTATGTTGGGCACCTTTGGTATAAGAGAAAACCACCCACATTCAAACCGGCCCCAAGGTATAGTGGTCAGTGCACCTGGATACAAACGTAAGGTCCTGGGTCTGATTCCCGACTGGCACCATGTGTATTTTTCCCGAAAGGGGAATTATCCCAACTGTCACAAAGGTTTTGGTTAATTAACTATAATTTAAGTCAAAGGTCAATCTGTCCCAAGTAATATTTCCCTATACTGTGGGTATTTGCGAGTTTGTGAGTAAACACTTCCACATTGATCCTACACGAAGTACCAGCTGGTATGCCATCCAAATAATTACACGAACAAGTTGGAGAGTAAACAAATAGTATACTGATGGTCCTAGCCTCACGGATTGTTTGACCAACTTATTGAAGAGGCCAGAATTTTATTTTTATTTACTACGCTTGAACTGTTTTTACTCACAAATGGTAACCATCCACTCCCCTCTCTAGATTAACTATGGTCACATTTACTTAAAATATATTTTTATGGCTACAAACATGTTGTGTTGCATATTTTACGATACTGATAGAAGATAGATGATGATGGCATTATAGCATATTGGAAACCAATATATTTGTATTAAGTACATATTGATTGTATCATTATACTTTTTGAATTTGGGTATTTAACGTTCAATATCTGGACCCACTTATAATATCAGCAAACTACTATCAAACTTAGTATATTCTAAAACGGATAAACAGCCCATTAATTCTTCACTGTGTACAAAGGAAAGCCCCATTTATAGCTTTGATAAATTATGTTGGCATGTCGGGAATAGAACCAGTAGCTCTTAGTTCAGTAGACAGATGTGCAATAAGGTGATCTGAGATGCCACCCAAATATGTGTAATAGTTTTGGTTTTTTGTTTCTATTCCGTTCACGAAAACAGAACCAACCAAAGAGCCAAATCTTTATGGATATTTTTATCGGTACACTTGAACTATTTATCGAACTTGATCCCTCGAAATAAATGTATCTAATTGGTTTTTCAGGTTTTCAGCAAAGCGAAAGTGTTCTTCAGTATCGGCGGTCAGTTCTACAACGGTCGACCTCTCTCGTACTCCTACATGCCTGATACAATCTTAGAGAATGCCCGTAACGTGTCCATCCATCTGCATTACCGTGTCGGTCGTTTCGTGAAGATACACCTCTACTTCGCTGCTCGTTGGATCATGGTCAGCGAGGTTCTTTTCGAGTCAGGTAAGACAGTTCAATTTGTAAGAGGTAGAGAATAGATTGCTTTTACTTTATTGCTTGCTACGTTGATTACATTCAAGTTGGTTAGTATTTATTTTATTTTTATTTAGCGCCACGCCACGTCTTACCACCCGCTTGGGCTAAATGCCTATATACTAATTTCTATAATGAATTAGGGATTAGAAATGTTGCGCTTAGAGAAGTGTACTGGCATTTTCGTGAAGAAAGAGGGGGAAACCTTTAGAAACAACTACCCTCAGTACAGACACCCACCAGGGATCGAATTCAGACTTCTCCGTCATCGGCAGTCTAGTCTACTGTTAAGAGTGATGACTTAGACCGTGCGGACACCGAATATGGTCTATTTCGATGATTTTAGCTCCTTATAAAATATTTAGTTAATATTCTCCTTTTTTGGAAATAGCATACATTTAAAAGTGATAAGTTATTTTCAGCAGTTTATAAAAGAGTTTAAGTTTCCAAGATAAGTAAATATAAAACAAATTTAAAAGAAAGCTACTTGATTCAGGAATGCAAATAATGGAGCATTTTTAATATTGGTATCTACGTTTTTAATATAACTATGACTAAATTTTGTTTAGTTGGTATTGTTAGATTAAATAAGCGATGTTAGTTTAGCTATCTTGGAGTGATGTAGGTAAGGTTAGCTTACGTTAAGTTATGTTAGACTAGTTTGATTTGGGCAAGCTAAGATCGAAATGTAAGCATAGTTATATAGTTGAGTAGCATAGTAAAGGTGAAAACTATTTGTTTCAACTTCGCGAGGTCATAGATAAGGGGTTTTTTTTCATCAGAAACAAAGACAATATATAGTTTTTATGTGTCTTCAAAGTTTTTTGTTACTTTTACTTACCTGACACTTTTGATTTATCGTATAAAAGGTAGTATTTAATAGTAAATAAGAAAATAAATAAATAATTTATATACAACTCTAACAGGTGGGGCAAAAGATTAATGCTTGTTTTGAATTGAATATAGGAACAATAGAACAAATTAATAACATAAAGGCTGCTATGACCAAAGTATTATGAACATTCGTGATAAAAGGCAAAGAACATAACGATTGCATTAATATCTGTTGTATATTGTTGACTACAACACCCACTTCAATGATGTTAGTACAACTGCTTGGTCACACTACCACACGGCATTAATATCTGTTGTATATGGTTATATTGTTGACTACAACACCCACTACAGTAATGTTAGTACAACTGCTTGGTCACACTGCCACACGGCATTAATATCTGTTGTATATTGTTGACTACAACACCCACTACAGTAATGTTAGTACAACTGCTTGGTCACACTACCACACGGCATTAATATATGTTGTATATTGTTGACTGTAACAAGATCTGTGTACTTATTACAATGTATGTGTAGTGTTTACATTATTTCTCCTAAAATTTAGACCCAAGATATATTGCGGATGGCAATCATCCATGAAACAACGTTTCAATTTGAAAATTTTCAATTAGGAGGATACCAGCTTGGGTGACCGCAAGGTCTAACGCGCTACTCTCGCAGTAGTTTAGACTATTGATGACGGGAAGAAAGAGATTCTAATTTTGGTCGGGTGTGAAAGGTTTTATTTCACAAAATGATTTTCCATTCTCATTCCATTCACACAATTTTGGTTACACTTCTTATAAATATAAACACTATGTTAATCAACTACTTATGTGTTGGTCATTTGCAACGTTTTGAACCTTATTTTTTATTATAATAGTATTAATATATTTATACTTGGGATTTCAGTGAAATATACAATAATTGATATACCTAGATATTGTATATGTATATACAGAGTGTTCGGAAACTCATAGCCCACTGCACATATAGTTTGTTTGAACCAAAAGTAGCACAAAATCTATGTATACCAACATCCGGAAAACAATACTAATACCATTTTATTTTATCCTTGTTCAGCCTATTTGAGTCTTATCACAAATTATATCACAAGTATAATAATTTAATGTGTCCAAAATTTCAGCGTAAAGCGCCGGGATAGCAAATCTGTTCAAGCAAGCGTGTACAGCAAGTTGCATAGGAGAGAGACGCGTGGTATTGCACATATCGACATCTTGGAGCACGGCAGAAGAACATACCACAATTAATAGTAAACAACACACCAGTAGAAATGGGAATACGTTCTTAAGGCCACGGTCCTACATCACATAACGTGCTTGCCATTATTATATGTGCAGTGCCACGCGCCCAACTTCTATGCAACTTGTTGTACACGTATGCTTGAACAGCTTTGCTTTGCTCCCGGCGCTGTAAGCCAAAACTTTGAACACCATTTAATGGTATTAGCATAGGTTTGCGTATGTAAGTGAACATAGATCTTATTTTACTTTTGGTTCAAACAAACTTATGTGTAGTTTGGGCTATAAGTTTCTGAAAATCCTGTTTATAACTATATATATATGTGGACCTTTCTCTTATTCAAATACGGCCAGTAGTTCAAAAAAAGATGGAAGAGCCTTTTCTCTTAAGTATTTTTTTTTTTTACTTGACTTGTTGCTCCATTCTTTATCTTGCATCCGTTAGTCTACTCCATGGTTAAGTGTCATCATAAGCTCTTGCGATAAAAAAAAATACTTCAAGACTAAGCTAAACAAGTTTTTGTTGTCATGAGTATAACTTTAACCTTTTGACCTTTCAAAATTTGACTGAGTAAAAAAAAAATTTTAATAAGGTCAAAGAAGGCTGGAAGGATGTTTTAGTGGTGGCAGGTGCAACTCTGTAGTACTTATTTGAAAACTCGGGGAGAATAAAGAGACAAAATACTGAGAAATAAAAGGGAAGGGATACACGAAGATGGAGAAGGATAAAGGAAGGAAAAGGTGGGCGAGTTTAGCGAGTCTTATCATGACTGGAGATTATGAAGAAGACGTTTATTACTAACCACACATTTTCTTTAGCGTGTTTGTTGTCTCCGTGGTATATTTTTTGCCCCTTGGTGTTTTGTCTGTGTTCCTTCTTGATCCTTCAACCCCTAGGTGTTGAAAGCATCAGGAGGGTGGAGTGAAAGTGTAGGTCCATATACCGGAAGTAGTGTTTGGGGGGGGGGTAGGAATGGTGGAGGGAAGAGTCCTATGTACTAAACTAGGTTTTGCTAGCCAGTCGCTGCCCCTTACGTGAATAAGGTAACTACATAAATGTATGGATCCATAAAAGCGGCTTATCACACTCTCCGCACTGTGTTATAAATATATATCCCCGTACACTCACGACAAAGTACAAATTGACACCTCTTCCATTTATTTTTTTATGGGATGAGTTAGAAACGTCAAAAGATTATCTCCGTCCTTTACGGTGACAGAATTGGAAAAGTTTTTATAGTGTTTTGTCAGGCTCACTTGATGAAAGTTTACGAAAGGATTGACCATAGCAACTTCGGAGGGAATGTGAATTGATCCTCTTTTTTTTTTATGGCGTCACTTTTAGGAAGGTGTAGTATAAAGCAAAGGTGCTTTTTATTTTCTCTCGGCACCTCGGAGAGAGAGGTATTGTGATCGTTAAAATAAATCGGACTCTAGATTTTGATAAATGTCGACGTTTATGATATCCTGAAATCGAAAAAAGTGGTCCCCCGACGATGTCTGGATGTGTCTCTTTCTTTATCTCAGCCTAAGGCCTAAGCAATTTTACTGATTGTACTAAAATTTTGTATCTAAGATTTTTATTGCGCTTCCCCTGGTGACTTTTGTAATTAAATATCTAAGTGTAAAATCAAGATCAGTTTAGTGAGGAACAAAAAGAGAAAAAAAATCGAGTAGATCCGAATTCAAATAAACGATTTTGATTACATTTTTTATCCTGATATTGTTTAGCAATGAAAATAAAATAAATATTCTCATTTTTTCCATGAAATTGGCTTTAAGGGTACATTAGATACAAATTGGAAACTATGAACAAATAATATCCCCAAATATTTGAGATACGACATAACATATCATTGAAAATTTGTGATATTATTCAAAATTCATTTTTTTAATTTGGAATATGTATTTTTTATAAAACCAGTTTTTTCTGAACTCTAAGCAAATAAATATATTTTTAATAGAACTCTAAGAAAATTTAAATTGATTTATGTTCTTTTTGGTGGACAAAAATATTCCTATTTTCTCAATTCTTCTGTTAATATTATTATTATTATTAGCACCGCGTCTTACTACCCATTCGGGCTATATTCACTTACGTTAATGTGTAATGGTAGGGTGATTGTGAGATGAAATGGAGGACCTACAGTTTAACGTGGAATCCGAACCACGGTGGAGGCCTGGTATTCCACACATTCACAAGTTGTGATTAATACACGTCTTGTCATCGGTGAAGGAAGGGTTTGGTAATCAGCTAAATCTGTGTCGGGACCGGGGATAGAACCCCGGACCCAATTTCAGAAGTATGACACTTTACCCCTAGACCACCTGGTCACCTTATGCTTCAGTTAAAGTGTATATTATTTCATCCATAAAATTTGATGGAGGGCTTCCGCTACAAGGTATATGATCTAGTTTCACATATCTTGAGTTTTTAATAAATGTCTCTATATTAAGATGAAAGAGAGAGAAAGTTTGTTGTGTACAGTACCAGTTTTACTTTCCCGTTATCTTACCGGTAGAGAAAGTATTGTGATCGTCAAAAAAAAGTTATTTTTAAATTTCCATCTGTCTCTCTGTCTGTCTGTCTGCCTCTACCTCCAACTAGAGCCTAAAATATTTTACCAATCGGGCTAAAACTTGGTATCTAGGGTTGCCCCAAGGGATTTTTGGAATTGGATATCTTACCCTAGAATTAATGGTAGTTTACTGAAGGGCAAAAAGAGAAAAAAGTTGATTTTATCAATATCGCCACTAACAATTTTGATTAAATTTCATTTATGACATCTGTAAATATTCCAAACAAAATGCCTACTCTATATATTTCGTCAAAGTGAATTTAAGAGTTCCGGTCTGATGCGTAAATTCTTATTATTTATCCTATCTCCAACTCTTTTAGATATGAAATTACTTAGCATTGCAAATATGTAAGTCAATTATAATAAAATCTTTTATTTGAAACACATTTTTATAAACCAATAAATTTCAAGCTATATGCAAATATATATATATATATATATATATATATTATTTAACTTTTCGAACACTTAAGGTAAGTATTAAGACCGTAAAAAAAAATTTAACCCGAAATGTTGATTGGTGTCCCGTCTCATTACCCCCCGAACCCTCAAATGTGGTTTTTTCAATACTGTGTGACTGTATGTATGTTTAACCCTAAAATTAAGAGTAACTTAATAATGACCGATGAGGGAAAAAAATTGATTTTCTAAAAATTGGCTCTAACCGATTTGATTAAAATTCGTATCTAGACGTTGATTAAGATTATAAATAAAATTGATATTTCTATTTTTCTATGAAAATGAAATTGTGGATACTTTACAAAAGCGAAAATATCCATATCTTCGCAACTATTTGAGATACTAAATAACTTATCAATGTAAAATTGTAGTACTATTAAAAATTAAAAACTGGTATTAGAAATATATTTATATAAAACCAACAGTTTCTGAGATATTGGCAAATATATTATTTTGTGAGCCTTAGTTGTAAAGAGATACTACTTAATTTTTAACGAAATATTTCTGTAGTGCCATAGAGTTATTAAATTAAAGTAAGTCTCTCAAAAAGTATGTTATTTTTCCTTTAACTTCTAATGGAGAATTGTTTGTACAACAATGATCTATCTCCATTTTAGACTCAATAGTCAATATTTACATTTTTTATTGGCAAAAATTTATAGGAATTGAATAGCAATGCGATGACTTGAATATGTGAAGCACCTAATTAAATGTTAAAATTTTAACCAGAAGTTGAAATTTTAATACGAAGTGTTGACCCTTGTGAGCTAAAAATCAATTATTTGTATTGGTCGAAACATACAAATGAGGACATTCTTTAAATATAAAATTATAAAATTTAAAACTGGGACTCAAAAAATGGTTTACGTAAGTATAGTACAATTTATTCTTGGATTTTGTAGAGTATATGATTTCGTTTCACATATATTACGAATTTCGAGTAAATACCTCAATTTTTAAACAGTAGAGCGAAAATGTCCATGCGGGGTTCCATGCCATTTATTTTTCATTGATACCAGGTTAACGTATAAACCATCCAACGTAATCAGGGTGGTTAAGTATGAGTTATATTTTACCTGTTTTTCTTCTTGTCGCATATTACTATATCCGCATTTAATTACACTTGGACGGATAAGAAAGATGTGGCTTAGGAAAAATCCACGCGTATTTGCATAAAAATAATGAGTATATCTAGCTGGGCTTCAAACCCAGACATACCTATCATAATAAAACCATAATGGATGAGCCGGAATTGTAATCCACTTGTCTCTCGATTCTTGTTAAGCTCAATCCAATCACTAGATATGATATAATGTTGTAAATGTACTTTTAAGGATAACTTAAATTAATTGAACAGATCTGTTAAGCCATAAAACAAATTATATTAAAGCGAATTTGAATGTTTAGTATTTTAATCTATTTTGTTAAAATAAATAATTCACATTATTAAGATATTAGTAATTTGGAAAATATATTAATTATTATTTTTGTTGTTAATTTTTATAGCAGCCCGTCTTACTAGCCATTAGTGTTATTTGTATCCGTATATATCTCCTATAATGTCTGTTTATTTTTCAGAGGCTTAAACTATGCTTTCTTAAGGAAACATATTATAAAACGTATGTTTACTAAGAGCGACCCCATCAGTTTGAATGAAGGCTATAAAAATATTCCACTCCACTCCACTACAATATAAAATAATTCCACCCGTTCAAGCTATTTGTATAATCTTACGAATAAGTAAAGATCTTTTATTGAGTTTCAGAAACAGAGAATAGTTATTTTGGGGGGGGAAATAGCACATTGGGTTTCAAATATTATTAAAAAGCGCGTGTACTTGCAAGCTGTTAATCGTACTTTGCGCTTTAAAATTTAAGTTAAAAAGTTTTAGTTAAAATCTGCATTAAAACTCAATCTTTTAAGATAAAATACTCTCCGTTATAAAAAATGTTATCATAGAAACACGTAGCTAAATCTGTTCCTGATGAAAAACGTGCACTCCGATTCCGTTTAACGCCCGGCTTCCAGATGCAGCGTGAAAACTTTGGAGCTTTCCGGGGTTATTAGCTCAACATTTAACTAGATTTTATTTAATACTTAATCCTGAATGAAAGGTTACTCTTCCTTAAGTTTTTTTTTTTTTTTACTTTTTCAATTTATGTATAATCAACAAACTACAGCACAATTTTAATACGAAATTGTCTAATCTGAGAGTTTGAAAATCTACTAGATCTCCTATCAGGTATCCATACGTCAATTTATTCTATCTCCCTCTGTTTCCTTTGTTAGATAGTACGGGTGTGCAAAGCTTCTAATTTTACTTGGCAGGGAGACCTGGTGGTCTAGGGGTAAGGTGTCAGACTTCTATGCTGGCGGCCGGGGTTCAATCCTCGGTCCCGGCATATATTTATCTGATTACCAAACCACTTCCTTCACCTCTGACAAGACATCTTGTGAATGTGAGGAATGCCAGGTCTCCACCGTGGTTTAGATTCCACGTTAAACTGTAGGTCCTTCATTTCATCACGGTGCTAATAATAATAATGATCATAATAATAATAATAATAATAATAATTTTACTTGGCTTCGAAACAAACATCAGCTTCGACTTCACCTTGAAACAAATTTTGGTAAAAATCTGAAGGAATTGAATGTTATGATAATAACTTGTATTGTCAGATTAATATGAAATATTACAATTAATTGTACAATAAAACATTAGCCAATAAATTTTATCGCATAAAATAATATAAATAGCCAAATCATAATATTTTTTCAAGCATAAAATAAAATATTCGAGCTTCAATTTGACTTCGAGAAAATTTCGAATTGAAAAAGTGGAATTCGCACAACCTTAATAGATAACCTTTTTTGTTATTAATAATGCCTATTAGAAAACTATAATAAAATGGTAAAATAATATCAATTTTAACAGCAAAAAAAATGTTATATTTCTATTTTTAAAAGGTCACTTTTTATGAAAACTAGTCTGCGGTCGGTAAATATCAAATCATAATTAATACATTACAATAGCCATTGAACTTTTTTCAATGAAACATTTGACATATTGCATATATTAAGACATCAGAGTAGCTATGTCATTATTTAAAGACCTGGTTTATTATTTAACAACAATCAGGTTCAAAATTCAAGCTAAGTATTTATAGTTATTTAAAAATATGAAAGATTTAAAGTCCCGCTTGGATGAATGTATTCTGGCCATAAACTACATATTATTTCATATGGTTTCTTATTTAATCATATTCAAATAAATAAGAATAGAAAAGGAATTTATGTTTTGCGTAAAAAACAATTTTAATATTTGTTATTATTTGTCGCCATTTTATTTCATACTTATTACTTAAACATAATACTGATGGCTTAACGTAAAACAAGAAAGATAGTAAGACGCAGTGCTTTAAACAAATCTGATTGTTTCCCTTTTTATACGCCTGTGTGACCCTTACTAAGATTCAAATTAGATTAGAATTTTTTATTCTTAGTACTGAAAGATTCGGATTAGATTCGGAATTTTGAATCTAAACAAATCTTAGATTTGTATTCAATTGGCTTATTTCAAAATTCAAATATATAATTAGTTCATACTTAATAAATTAACACTATCAGATCTCAAACCAGTTACAAAGTGGAATGACTAGAGAGATTGACTTGAGTTTAAGGTCGTAAATGAATAACGTGTGTGATAGTTTTTGGTCGCCAGAAATATATTGTAATTTAAAAAAGTAGCTACCATTTATTAGATATTAATAAATCTTTAAACTATAATTAAAAAATTGGTCTGAACTTTAGTTGATTTTTCACTTTTTGAGATGTATTTATTTATAAAAAAAATTTACGTCTAAAACTTTTATCAACATTTTTAAAAATCTTTTATTATTGGATTGTATTATATTCGGTAATATAACATAATGAAATTTTCAAGACTGATTTTGTTTGAAACAATAATATAATAAGCCTAAAGTAAATGTTTAGATTTGTATTAGAACTTATTTTTAAAATAAAATATTCGATACTATTTAAAAGAATTATATTCATCTATGACTTCATTCGATAAAATAAACTTAGCATGATATTCGATTTGATTCGGATTTTCTTCGATTAAGCTAGTCAAGATTCAGATTCGATTCGAAATTGAAAACTATGGATCTACACAGTTTTAAATTCTTAACATACTTAATTAATAATTAAGCTATAAAGATAATTTTTAAAATATATATGCATAATTTTTGTTAAAAGAACATAACAATTAAAAATCTCCTCACTAATCGGAATGTGGAACGTTATTTGGTTTAAAAAAATTACAAACGAACCTTTGAAATAAAAATACTAAGTAAAACCTCAGGCAACATATCCATACAACATAGGCCTACCTGCGTCGGTGGCCACGTGGTCTAACGTGATACTCTCGTGTAAGACTATACTTCCGAAGATGGGGAGATTGGGGCTTGATTCCGGTCGGGTGCACAAAAGGTGGTTTTAACTCAATGGTTTTACACTCTCCTTCCATGGGAATGTGGGTGCCATTCCTCTAAATTAAACTCTCATAATCCCTAACACATTGGTGTAATTATTACATAGGCCCAACGGGTAGTAAGACGCGATGCCAAAAAATCTAAAAAAAATAGCTTCGCTATGGCTTAGGCACAAAATTCCATTCTGGGATCTTTGGCACACTAGGTTGAAGACCTTGGTTCAATTAATAGTTTTAATTGTACATTTTAAAATAGAGCTGAAAACTTATTTTTATTTTTTCAAGAAAAGACAAAAAATAGCCTAGTTTTACTCTAAAACATATTAAAACTGTTTTCCACGCAAACATAAATTAACAATTTTGAAATATTTAATATGTTGTTACATGAGTGAGCTTTATTTACAAAATTAGTACTATTATTTTAATGGTAGTAATAGTAATAATAATAATAATAATAATTAAAAAGTATGTTTTTATTGTCTTTGCACAAAACCGACGGTCTTTGCCTTTTGTATATTCTAAAATATCTGTTAGCAAGGTCATATTATTGAATGCTGCTACAGTTAGCTACAAACAGTGTTGCCACAAATGACACCAAAATTCCCTGCCATTATAAAGTCGAGGGGTTGAATAATGAACTGTAATAATTTGATAAAATGTTTATAAATATAACAAAAAACCCAACTTGGATGGGTAAATAAAAGTCTAGTAGACAACCACATAGAGGTTGAATTCAGATTCAAATTAGTGTATTAAAATAATATCTGCTTTAGTATTGTTAGGGTTAGTGTAATTTTCCAATGAAATTTAGGAGAAGAATATTATGTGTGAAATTACTTTGGGTAAATACAAATTTGGCCTCACTAACTCTTTTAGCCGACACTAGTCACAATACTGATTCATCCCCACGAGCCAACAAAACTTTCCTTATTATTTTATACATACCTAGGATTGTGTTGTGTCAGGTGCTGTGTCATTGGTTAGGCTAGGTTGGGGTTGGTTGGCTTGGGTTAGGCTAGGATCATATTTTGGTATAATTCCGTCTTTAATGTAACGCCACAACAACCAAGTACAAGCTAGTACACCAACACATTATTGCAATTCATATTGTAAACTGAGAGATAGTGGTCGTCTGATTGAGTTATGATTAATAGTTAAAGAGATAAACAAGTAAATAATATCTGGGGCAAAGTTAGTACGCTAACATGGGGCTGAACTCGGACCAACAACCTTTTTATTAAACTGAATTGCGTCTTACCACCCATTCGGGCTATACGCTTATGTACTAATTACTCTAATGGTTTTATGGTTTAGAAAGGTAATATTTAGAGGAAGTATATCCGCATTTTCATGAAAGGAGAGTGGAAAATAATTTTGCTAAAACCACTCTCAGTACACCCGACCGGGATTTAAACCTCGATCTCCCCATCCTCAGTTGCCTTGTCTACTGTTAGATTAGCGCCTTATACTATGCAGCCACCGAAGTAGGTACCACGTATCTTCCCAACCACTTTCAATGTGGCCAACTTCATTTGCAGCACTTATTATTAGAGCCTAAGTAATTATACAAATTACTATACTTTTTTAATTGGTGTAATACTAGTGTTTAAAACTAGATTACTGTAATTTTAAAGAAACTTCGACGTCTTTATCTGAACGTTGTAAAATAAACCATCTCTTCTTGACTGAGCTCATGTAACCAGATCTAATGCTATTTATGTTCTGCTACAACTTTTTTGTTACTTTAAAAAGCTTCTTCAAAAACAACAAACGTAAAAGTAAAAAAAGAGGCACTCTTTTGAAAACTTTTCGTAGTTTTGCGATGTGGGACTAAAGGAGTAAAGGGGTAGGCGTAAAATGAAAATGTGGTTTAGAATTGGATTTCCCTTGGAATGGAATTCATATTTTCTTAAATTTAATTTTCGCCGACATAAATAATTACGTTCATGTCGTGAAATGTATGCTGACATGTAAATGAAACTTTTCATTCAAATTAAATACATTTTGTTTGGTTTAATTATCTTTTTTTTTTTTCAAATCTGATATAAACACAATATTTTCTCATAACATTTCTGTGATATTTATTGTTTCGTATCAAAGTTTTATATTTTAGTTTATTTTTTTCTTATAGATTAAATCTATCTAATACTAATTTTAATACAGATTAAAATCTAACCGGAACAAAGCCATAAGCTCCTTTATATATAGTTACAATGTTTTATAAGAGGAAGACCACCAAGACACTATGCATATATACGCGGCCTCTATTTGAAAGACATCTTGTTCGGATCCCTGTCGGAATAAAGTTTCTTAGTGATGTGAAAGTAGGAGGGTCACTAGTTGTTGATAGACTTTTTACTGATTGTATCTAGCGTTCACTTTCTTAATCGACAGATTATAATAGCACATTACTTACAAAAAAAATTCTATAATATAGAAAATATCCCAGTAGTTAACTCATCAGTGTGGAATGGGGAAAACCCTAATTTCGCCAAAGATATAAATTCAAACGGGCTCGCCCGAATTGCGCCAATTTTCTTAGCTCGGACCCGAATTGCGCCAAGAGCTTAAAAGTGCCCCCCCAGACCGGACCCGAATTGCGCCAATACCCCCCTTCCCAAGACAGGGCCCGAATTGCGCCTACTCTGAACATAAACAAATATTAATGCTATGTCTGGCGGTAAGAAGGACAAAAGTCAAAAAATATAATTTAGTTAACTATAATTGCTCGAAATCAATCACAATGTATAAAGGTTGAAGATGAAGTTGTCTCTACTCGCACTCCTTTAGGATTCTCATAGCGTCAATGTAGCGCTGCTTTTTCTTGTTTTTAAGTAGGCAAAATACTATATGTATGTATGAGCCTTCGAAATACCCATATACAGTAAAAAGCTGAAGAAAATGTTTCGGTGCGTATTCAAAGGTTCCATCCATTAACACAATTTCATTCTGGCACAAATACTCAAGATTCGAGTCACAAGAAAATATCACGATCTCCTTCTCTTATTCTTTTCTAAACAAAAAGTTTTCGTCTTGAATAGTTTTTATTTCAATTGAATCTATGACAAATTGAATTTCTTCGGAAAATTTAGGCAACTTTAGCAGTGTTTTTAGTTTAGTGTAGTTGATGTTATTCCTGATACATTTTATGTCCTTGCGGGTAAATGTTTTTATAAATTTTTTTTCTGTGTCTGTACCTCTGTGTGGATTAACTTTGAAGGCCTTACTTCAATCTCTTCAGCTTTCCTCTTAACAGCGTTGCTGATGGATCTTCTGTTCAACTCTTGATCTAGTAGTGGTTCGTGGTTGTGTTAGTTTTCAGTCCGCGAGAAAATATTTCCACCATCATCCACCACCATATTTTTGCCTTGCAGTCCTTTTTAGTGCATCTCCACCTCTCTTACCTCGTCAACTTTAATTGATTCACCTGTCGATACATATATTTATTATAGACAATCAGAACTTTCCCTTTTTCGCTATAAATCCTTTCAATATCAATAATTCTCACTAATATTATCACAGTTCACACAAAACCCGAGAAAAAAACCCCACCGGGACAGTCACTGTTGTCGAGACAATTAATAAGTTTTGGACAGACCGATATCAATACTACTGTTACAAGTCTTGTTGGGGGCACTTAGGGCGTTTTTACATTCCTTTAAAAGGGGAGGAAAGACATGATGTAGCGAGAGCTTGTTTGCGATGGTCTTTGTTTGTATCATCCCCCCCACCCCCCTCACCGACTACCTGAACTTGACTTGGCGCAATTCGGGTTCGGGATTAGTAAACAGTTTTTAATCCCTTAATAACTGCCGCAATTCGGGTCTGCCCATTCAAACCATATCAGAAATGGAACCCAAGACCCTCATTTCAATCACTGATGCCTTATCAACTGATTTAAAGTGTAGGACCGACTCGTTGAGCACTCACTATAAGTACGATAATAATCTCTGATAACATTTGTATGTGTTGAGAGTATTCAGTTACATTTTCTATCAAGTATTTTTAATACAAGGAATATTAACGGAATAATCTAAGACGTATAGATTTTTAAAAAAACTTATTTTATTGGAAGTGTATCGGCATTAGTGTGGAGAGATTATGGAGATAAAAATATTGATAAATTGAATTTGTAATCCAACTTCAATGAACCAAGCTAAGATTCAAACCTAAACTTCTTAGTATCCGTTATTTCAGTCCATTTCGGCCCTGATATATTAAGAGTGTTCGACCACAGGATTAAGTATTAATTTTGCATAATCTATATTAATAAAATTAATAATTCGTTGGATTGTTATGAGATTGCGTGGAGGTCTGATATTATAAAAAATAGTAGCCACTGAACACGAAGGTGTGCGCCTTGGAGCTAGAATTTTAAAATGTTGACTAGGTAATTTTTTTAAATTCTGGTTGGGCCCATGGCAATTCAGGACTTAAAGGCATCAACCTTAACGCTTACACGTACAGTCACTAAACTAAAAATATTTATCCCCAGGTATTTCCGGGTAATTAGATTAATATCTAATAAAATAACTCTTATATAAATATTAATATATTTTTTATTAAATTATTATTCTCATATTCCACAAACCTAGGTGCTCCAGGTATAAATGAGAACAAAGATAAACCATTGGAAAAGGAAGTCTAGGTTGAACCTGATATCGCTAAAATATACCAAAGGTGTGTCTTACAATGGGCGATCTAACCCTTCCGCTCGAAGCCATAATTTGAAAGACATTTAGCTATTCAAATTCTATTCTCTTTCACGGATACGTCACGTTCATTCATAAACTTATTTACGTGTCGTGTTCATAGGAGCGAGTGAGAGGCAGGAATTAAATGGCCTTTTGAAATGCTTTAACAGGCAAGCAGGAAGAGAATGTTTGAAAAACACAGTTTGACACGTGGGCATTGTGGGGTAGGGGAAGTTTGGGGATAATCAAATGGGTTTTATAAAAGTTTCTCGTTTGGTTTGTGTCACCTTCCTGGAGTTTCAAAAATATTTTTCTATTTTATTTTGTATTTGAAAGGAAAATGTGTAAATATTAATTTTGATGGAGGAAATAAAATAATGGTATTTCACTTTCCTAAAACATAAAACTCTTTCTTCATATTGTATACATTTATTTGTTTTCCTGAAGTTACTATGTTTTGTTTTAAGCATATACATACATTAGATTCAAGGTGGTTTATTAAAAAAAAATCTGTCTTATTTTATAGAGTTTTTCGATAAAAATAGCCATTTAAAAAATAGGTTCTTGAAATGGCTTTAATTAAAGAAATGTATAATAAGAGTGTTTTAATGTAAAGCATACTAGAGAAAACTAGATATGTGTGATCAACAAATGAATTGTTTGTAGACCAATCACCATTAAATAATCAACTCTTAATGCTTTGTAAAAAGATACATCATATTTTCTATTAATCTATAGCAATAAAATGAAGAGTTTTTGTGTATATCTTGAGCATTGTGCGATATCTATCGTCTAAAATATATTTAAAAAAATTATCCCTTGTGTTTGAACATGTATAACTTGAAGCTAGAGTTTTAAAATTTGATATTTTTTAATTTGAATAAAAACTGTGTTGGAAGAAATAAAATGAGTTTTTTTTTCTGTCCGTTTGAAGCAAAGAAAGGGGTTTCCAGGAGTAACCAAGCAAACCATTGAGTCGTTACCACGGGAAAGCTGTGTAGTTCCGCTAGTATTTTTACATTAGATTAAGAACTAAGAATGCATTCAATTTCTTACAGTTATTAACTTTTACCATTATGAATACATTTCAATGGGAACAATAGGGTGCAAAACAATTTGATAAAAGTTCACAATAATCGTTTATTCCTATAACTACAATAATTTTTCAAATTGCTGACATTGTTGACCAAAAATTTTGATTAATATGTGACTTGATACAAGTTACCCAAATGGTCTAATGAATAATTACCTTTTTTTACCACGTATTTTGGGTCCTACCACCCGTCCTGGACATCCACATATTTTATTATAAAGGTAGGAATAAAGATTAATTAATTTAGAGCCGGGGCGGATAGCCCGGTTGCCAATCGCCACATGTGGTGAATTGGTCATAAAAATGTTGCGAATTTGAGTTTACCAGCTCTGACAGTAAAATAAACATTTTACTGGCGGCGTGGGCTGATTGTAACTTGATATTTCCTGCAAATTATAAGTTTTATGAATGAGTTATTGACGCAACACTGCCATAAAATATTCCTATCTACTCCTTTTGCAAACACATCGTTTCATCTCTTCCTTCAGACAAAAGAAATGTCAAAATTTGTATTAAATTTTCTTAGATTTTCAAATTGAATAATTTATATAATTTGCGTCTGAGTCTTGGTAGTAAAAGTGTGTATGTCTTGAATAAACTTGTTCAAATTGAGTGTGTTGTTTTAATTGCTGCAGTGAATAACCTAATTTCTCAATTTTTTACATGATGGGGTGAATTTTACTTATAATTCGTTACACCGTGGCTATATTTAAATATATGTTGCCCACCTCTGATTTAGAGGTTATGAACATGCATTCGTGGTAAGGGTGAACTAGAAACCATTTAAAACATAATTACCTTTGTTCAACTGGCCTGGATTTGAAGCCTGACCTCCCTACACCAGTATATCAGACAAGACGAGAGGACATTTTTATGCTCTTGACCATTTGAGTGGGTAGTAGGCCTATATATAGGTTGAGATACCTCTTGAAACAATAATATTAAGAATACGTGTCATACCACCCATCAACATCTCGGGTTAGATTTTTTTGGTGGTCGTAAAACTTTACCTTCACATGTTAGATAAACTAAAATATATATACGTATTTGCGTATAGCTTGAAAATTATTGGTTTTATAAAAAATATATTTCAAGTAGATGTTTACTATAAATAGATCTACATGTATGCAATGATAAGTAATTTCATATCTCAAAGACTTAGGTAGATAAAATTAAAAATTCGAATTTACGCATTAGACCGGAATCCTTAAAGTCTTTTGGACGAAAGGTTGAGAGAAGCCATTTGATTTGTAATATTTATCGAAGCTTAGAAATGAAATCCAATCCAAATCGTTCAGTCGTTAAGGAAACTGCCCTTAATTTTATGGTTGGAAATCATATTCCAAAAATTCCTTGGGGTAACTCTTTGAAAACCCTAGATACCAAGTCCTAGCCCAATCGGTAAAATAGTTGAGGCTATAGTTCGAGGTACAGACAGATAGACAGACAGACAGATGGAAATTCAATAACCACTTTTTCGTATTCGGGGTGTCATTAAACGTTGAGATTCATTACAATATCGAGGTGTTTTTTTTACGATCACAATACTTTCGTTAACTGTAAGAGAGCGAGAAAGTAAAAATACATTGGGTTCTGTTGAAAGAAATATGTTTTTTTTAAATTGTGAATTCACCTTTGAATATTTTGGAAATTTGAAATGATTGGATGCATCCTTGATGTACAAGCTTGAGTTGTATTTTATTTTTTTAATATTAACATTCTTTTGGTCGGGAATCATTAGACAAATGAATCTCTTTACGTGTTTAGTATAGACGAACTTTTCAATCTTGTCTCATAGTTCTCTTATTAAGTATTTTGACTTGGCGCTTATCTTAAGTTCACGTCAGTCTTGAGAATTTGAGCCCCCACCCCCGGAGCACCTTCGGTCTGAAGTAAATGAGTAACTTGTAGTTTCCTGGTACAGCTTCCTTCGTCGTTACCTTCCTCATCTCCTTCAATCTGATGAAGTGAAAACCAATTTCCGCCTGTCTTGGAAATTATTTTCATCCTCTTTACTTTAATCTTCAATTAAGAGGTCTTATTTAGATTTTTTTTAAACTTTTTATCACCATGGTGTGTCATTTGAGTAATCAATTTTAAAATGTCAAACTCATTTGCCTAAATATGTGTGTCTCGAGGTGTTTTCTTGTTCTTTTGTATTCAAAATTAAATGCCAGACAATTTATTTAATGATGTTTTTATATTATATCTTCATTTATATAATATAAACATAGTTAAAAATATTCTTCAATTATAATTTTAATATGCACAGAGTCTGACACCTTAACTAAGGTCCCAGATTCGATTCCCGGCATATCTGAAAACTGTATAGTTGGCGAAATGTAGGTTTAACCTTTCACAATTATGAATTAATGGCTGGGGGCTGGGTTTTGTGTCTGTTCTATATTTAAGTTGGTTCATACGTCGTGTGCTTATATAATCAGTCAGATCAGAAAATGCACGTTAAACAACTCAATTAGATAAAATGTGCACCGCGTTTTACTCCCCTTCCGAGCTATAGGTTTGTAAACATTAATATGGTAGGCATGAGTAAGATAAAATTTAGTAGAAGCGTACCGATATTGTTTTGAGGGAAGCGTAGACAACCACATAGGAAAAATACCCACTCTTGTTACACGTCACAGGGATTTAAACACCGACCTCCTCGTCATCGGCTATAGTTTATTGCAATATTAATATCCGTAGTCCATTCAACCACTGATGCGTGTATCCGCAATATTAAAATTTATTTTTCCATCTCACGGATTGAATACTTTTATTCTTATTTTAATTTTAATGGGTTGACTTGGAAGATGTTAAATTAATCAAGTATATGGTATAGACTAGCTACAAATACGCCAATAAACAATTATATTCATCGCTTACCACTGTGAAGAGAAGTGTATAGTGGTTGATCAAAAGTCTGGAAGACACGGATTCGATTCCGGGTGAGATCGACGAATAAATTTACTATTTGTACATGGGTACATTCTACTACCAGATTAGTACGTGTCTAGTATAAAGGCCTGGGTGTGTAATATTAGGTTTAGTGTCTTAGGTTAAATTAGCTTGCAAACTGAGTGATGATTATAGTACACTTGTTTAAAGTGCACGTCAAGTACTACTTTGGAGAATAGATAGTATTTAATAATATGTACACGCCTGTAAAACGGGGAGAATTTCAGAAATTAAATAAAATTGATCTAACAGGAGTTATTTTTTTGAAATAATTGAATCTCTCAGATGTTTATAATTTTTTTTCTTCTAAATAATGGAATATACTAAAAATCTAAAATAAAAGCTGGTTTATTACAAAAAACTATGTGTTTGTAGGGATTTATATATTTGTAATAAGTAACGGTCAATTATTGTACTTTTAGTAGGACAATTCTGATCAACCTATTCTCTTCTACCTTTATTTATTAATTTATTATATAACTTACTATAAGATCTATATCAGCCAGACAGTTCCTGATAAACATATGCATCGATACTTGTAGACATTCCTTCATTATATGGACAAAGAGTCTTAACACTAATGACAGTATTAGCAAGACAGTTCCTTTTCAGCGTATTCATTGGTTGCTTATGACCGACCATCCCCACGCAAGATGAGCCTTGTAGCTGCAAGTGAAACCACTTGGTAAATCGAACTGGTTGAAGTGGTGGGGGATCATATCCTATTGGCTCTAAGGTATGCGGTGACAAAGCGTGCCAGAAACGAGATGACGACACAAGATACGTCACGACGCCACCCTCTCGACGTCCTCGCCACAATAGCGTACAAAGAGGGGTGAGGGATAGAGGGTCTCCAAGGTAATACGGTCACCGTGTACTCTACTAAACTAGAGGTGGTGTTACTAAGTAGTCCATGCTTCTTTCATATCATTCAGCATTCCACTTTTATAAAACTTTAATGACCTTTTTTTTTTAAATAACAACACTACCTAGATCTGAATAAAGAGATCATAGGATCATTTAACTTTTAATAATTTTGGATACATATTTTAAACAAATACGGTATGCGTGTTAGTTTAATTTTAAACGATCAAATTAATTTGGTATTACCTTTCAAAGTTTTAAGATATTTTAAGTTCCATTTGTGATAAAATTGTATGGATTAAGAACATGGATAATTAATAAAATATTAGTAAATATTAAATACGATATAAACAAATTTATATGTTTAGCTATAGTAAATAAATATTACATGAACTTGCTTCATATAGCCATTGCAATATATTTATACTAGTAAATTTATCACTTACGACGGCAATTACTTTATCATATTTGAAACTTCCATATGCTGTAAGAAATTATTTTTAATAAAACAAAGAAATTCTACTCTACCTGCCATTGCAATAAGCAAGGTTTAATATTAGATAAGGCCGAGAATCATAGTCTGTGCACGATATATTTTACCTTTTTAACCTTTTAAATAAAATGGTTATATCTACACTCGCCTCACAATTAGGTATTTACCGATGGGATAAGTGTTGCCAATTGATGTATCTCGTCAAAATGCCAAAACATATTTTATAAGCGGATTGGTATCGAACGAGTTTTAAGTTATTTATTTGAGGATTTTAACGTGCAATTTCGGACTTGACTAAATTATATCAGCACACGAGAACTTCTTTGAGCAAGAATGAAACGGCCTGCCAATTTTGCCGGAGAAGGTATTTTAAGATACCTTCCATGGCTCTTTTACATGCCACAGTCGACACGTGACCGATGGATTTACTTCCCCTCCGAAGGAAGTTGTGCTACGGATTTTTTTTATCACTCAAAATATCCGTAGACCCCAGCTGGGTTTGAACCCACGAATTCTGGGTCTAGAGATGAGCATTTTCCCCACAAGAACACTGAGTTTGACTGTCGTTTAAGTTCCTTTTCAGTTGTCTGTAAGATCTCAAGTCACTCTAAACAACCTATACCAACAGGAGGAAGTCAGTTTTTCAAGGGTATTGAAAATGTTTGTAGTCACAAGAGGAACTAGATTTCCAATACTACCCAGAGGAAGCCCTCCAGCTTTTCCTAATCTTTCCCAATACTTTGTTAAAGCTGGAAGCACTCTAACTCACTCAACCCTCCAAAACAATGCTACCAAAAACCTCAACATCCCTTCACCCATTTCCAATAAGAGCTCGTTCAGACAGACCCAGACGTTGTTTATGTTTGATCGTCTTGCTCTAGGGCTGAAAAACAAAAGGTTGGTTAATTAAAGAAATCGGTGAATAGAACTGATTGAGTTTTATACATTTTGTTTCTTCAATTTAGGGTGAAAATAAACAAGCCCCGTTTTAATTTTATTCCCTAGCTTATTTTGCATCCATACAAGATAATTTTAAAACCCCATCGGGGTCCTCACCGTCTAGAACGTTAGGTCCCTACTATACGCATAGTCATTGACGAAGAGGTTGGGCTTGATTCAGCCGTATGAATGTATTTATGCTCTCGTCGCAACTATCAATGTCCCTTAAATGGTCAATAATATTGCAATGAACTTACAAACCAAAATAAATCCTAACATATTATTCTTGAAATATGTTTTCCATATATTTATGCATACCATAATATAAATTACTTAAAATACGTAAATGGAGTACATATAATAATTATAGCAAATAGTTTTAATTAAGTATTAATTTGAAAATACTGCACATATATTTTAATGTCAAGACACTTTCTATATACACCGAAGTACTCCGGGTGTTAATATACATAGCTACCCCCTTCAGTGGCTACATGGTTTAAGGTGTCACACTCACAGTAGACTAGACTACCGATGACGATGTAGTCGAGTTTCGAATCTTGGTCAGGTGTGCTGAGAGAGGGTTTTTATAAAATTGTTTTCCACTCTCTTTGTCTCTCTCTCTGTATCTCTATCTCTCTCCACGCAAATGCATATACACTCCTTCCAAATATAACCTTCCTAATCCTTAAGACCATTAGCGTAATTAGTACATAAGCGTATAGCCAGGGGGGTAGTGAGACACGATGCTTGGAAAAACTTAGTTTAAATAGAATTATAGCATTTGAAATTATTATTTTAAAGTTATTACTAAAAATAGAGTATGTTGTAAGAAAATCATTACATTTTTCCACTTATCTTTGGAGTTCTAATAGTTGTTTTTTCTATTTCATTAGCTCTATTTGGTCTCGTTAAAAATACACACGAGCACATTTTTTAGATAAATGTTTTTTTAATGAACCTCCCTCTAAAAAATAGAAAAAGACTGATAAATAATTGACCACATTTTAGAGAGTATGTCCTTTTAAAAAATACACACTGGCCGATTTTTTATTTTCTTTAGATTAAAATCTTTAATCTGGTAAGCAAGCATGGCATGGTACATTACATAGAGTAAAATTTTATGACATGTATTAAAGCGCAAATTTGAAAGCAAAGGAAATAAATGGTAAAGGGCTTGTAGAGGGGCTGGTTGCGGTAAGGGGTATTTAGTCACGTGATATTGTGTGCCATTGTATCTTGTATGAATTTTATAAAACGAATGAAACCTCTCCATCACTGTCATATGTTGTTACCAAATAAACATTCTACCTATTGTTGAGTTTACACGTAAATAAAAATTACAAATGAAACGTTTGTCGTTTGTTATAGGCCTACATCTCATCATGTAATTATCAATTGGTTCGGTATGTAAGGTGTATTGGGTTTTTTCTGCCGTTCATTAGTACACATTAGGGTTATACGCATACATTAATTAGGATGTTGAAATAGATATATACCATAATAAAGTTCCAATTAAAGAGTAATTGTAACCAAATTTGCTTTGCGGGTGAGTTATAGAACTTTCAAGATGTCTACTCTCGGTACACACGACACGAATTTGAACCTTGATCTCCCCGTCACCGGCAATCCGTTATAACATGAGGCGTTAGACCATTCAATCATCATTGCGGGTTGCAGAGATTTTTTCTTTTTAAAAAAAAAAAAAAA
>CABFVX010000025.1:431741-452571 GCA_902151425.1 Timema shepardi
AAAAAAAAAAAGCCCAGTATCTTACTTCTCGTTCGGGTTATACGCTTATGTACTAATTACGTTAGTGGTTTTAGGGATTAGTATGTTTATATTAATAGGAAGTATACCCACATTTGCATGGAGGGAGAGTGGAAAACCATTTTGTAAAAACCACCCACAATACACCCGACTGAGATCTCCACGTCATCGGTAGTCTAACCTACTTAAAGAGTAGTGCGTAAGACCACGTGGCCATCCCCCGAAGCTGGTGTAGAGTTTGTCTATTAATATTCGGTGTGAGCACTTTCATGACGAGAGTTATTTGTTGTCATGCGTGGGAATTATAACTTATCACAGCTTATATAAATACGATCAAATGTTTGGACCAGTGGTTCTCTAAGGGTGTGTAGATTGAAATAGTTTATTATTATTATTATTATTATTATTATTATTATTATTAGCACCGCGTCTCACTACCTGTTCGGGTTATACGCACTTACGCTAATGTGTAATGGTAGGGTGATTGTGAGATGAAATGAAGGACCTACAGTTTAACGTGGAATCCGAACCACGGTGGAGGCCTGGCATTCCTCACATTCACAAGTTGTGATTAATACACATCTTGTCAAAGGTGAAGGAAGGTTTTGCAAATCAGATAAATCTGTGCCGGGACCGGGGATTGAACCCCGGCCGCCAGCACAGAAGTCTGACACCTTACCCCTAGACCACCAGGTCACCTTGAAATAGTTACAGAAGTCGCATTGACTGTGAAGATAACCTGGATAGATAAGTCATTAGAGCTATTGGCAAGTAAATCATAAGTATCAAGATTAAAATTCACTTCTATGCATTAATCTAACCACGCAATAATAATAATATATCAACATTTCTACCAATTCCACTATTTAACACAAACACGATCAATAAGCCTTAACCTACTACCCACCTCAATGACCGCAAGGCTTATTGCGTTATTTTCGCAGTAGACTAGACTGATGATGACGGGTAGATCGAGGTTCGAATCTCGGTCAGATGTACTGATGATTTTCTTTTGTGAAATGCTTTTCCCCTCTACCTCCACGCAAATGCGTGTGCACTTCCTATAAGTATAACCTTCCTCATTCCTAAAGCCTTTAGCGTGATTAGTGCATAGGCGTGCCACCCGGACGGGTAGTAAGACGCGTTACTAAAAGAAAAAAGTTGACCACATATCTAAAAACTCGAAATAAATGGGAAAACTGAGTTGTTTTTATTTGAATTTAAAAACTGGGATAACACAGATAATTCCATCAAAAAACATATATATAACAAATTATGAAGTTTTTTTAGTTTGAGACATTAAAGTTTAGATGGAAGAGGACGCGAAAAAAAAGCAAATGTTTTTAGAGTTTATATGGCAAAACTTTTTTGCCCTAAATAAATAAAATATTTCTCAAGTACGAACATAGAATTTAGCTGACTTCACATGGTGACATAAATTTCTTGAATATTTGTCATGTGGGCTCTAGAATTTAATAACAACCTATTCTCTTAATTTAAAAGTTTGTTATTTAATGCTGCTATGCTCATGGCAGTTGTTCAGTTGCTGTTAGTAACAACATGTGAAGAAAATTTAACTTTATGTTTGTACTGGAACAATATTTTATTTATGTTGGCCAAAAAAAAAAGTTTTTCCATAGGAACTACAAAAAATTGGCCTTTTCTCACGTCCCCTTCCATCCTACCTTAACTGCAAGCTTTAAATTAGTAGGCCTTGGCGTGGAAGAAAAAGAAAACTCAAAGCTAAGCGCACAGATGTGGTCAGGGCCAGTTTCATAGTCAAATTTAGTACGCCTCGAGTGAGGCGTTACACGAAATACAAGACGACACCTATCTAAACCAGAATAGAATGGGCCAGTTTCCTATGTGAGAACGGCCCATTCCATTCGAGTTTAGGTAGGTGTCGTCATGTACTAGTGTAGCACCGCACTTGAGGCGTACTAAATTTGACTATGAAACTGGGCCAAAGCTTCATCCCAATCAAGTGGGTCCACGTTTACTAGTGATAGTGGAGCTAATTTTCAAATACTGGCTTAGTTTCCCGAGGGTGGGTTCCTTATCAAATGTTTTCCACTCTCCTTTGGTAAATATTATGGTATATTTCTTTCAAGCAATAACATACCTTTCATATCCCAATCGTTTTGATGTAAATAATCAGATAGCACAAACTGAACGCACTAAAAAAACGGAATTAATGTATTGCATTTAAATTTGTTACTTGACACAAAGTTAACAACATTATTTCAATGGTATATTTGGTTATATCCTCTTGATATTTAAAGATCCTGTCATTAACTATATTTGCCTTAGTTTTAGTGTCAGAATTGTTAAATGTATATTTGTAAACATCTGTGTTTCGTCCAATCAAATCCGTTTAAATTGTTTTAGAGCCGTGATTTATTGTTTGCTTGTGAGTACACGCCTTTTATTCGTTCCTTGAGTGTCGTGGGGAGGAAATCCGCTCAGTTGCGTGCTGAACTGGTCCGAAACGCCAAACGTAATGGAAAGACGATAAGGCAAAGGTTTGGACCCACCTGCGTGTGTGGAGAGCCTTCGAATGTACAGTAGCTACCATAGTGTTAACACAGGCTGGTATAATACAGTATCATATGAGTACATAGCAAGCTTTGCAATGTACAGTAGCTACCATAGTGTTAACGCAGGTTGGTAGAATACAGTATCATAAGAGTACATAGCAAGCTTTGCAATGTACAGTAGCTACCATAGTGTTAACGCAGGTTGGTAGAATACAGTATCATAAGAGTACATAGCAAGCTTTGCAATGTACAGTAGCTACCATAGACGTTAACACAGGCTGGTAGAATACAGGAATACAGTATCATATGAGTGGATGGCAATACTTATAGTGTATAATAGCTGCCATAGAGTTGACAAACTTGTATAATACAGTCTAATAGCAGTGTATGGCAAGCTTTACAATGTATAGTAGCTACCATAACGTTGACAAAGGTCAGTTTCAGCTGATTGCATGACAATGCAATTCACATTTTGAAATGACGTTTAATTTAACTCTATAAGTCTAAACATAATATTACAATAACTTATATAAATACGCAATTATAAAAAAGGGATTTTAAACACATTACTCCTTAACTATGAAAGGATCGACCATCCTGATTCAGAAAGACTGAGTTCTAGCCTAGTTTAGTGCCTTTAATAATATATATTTTTTAATCTGTAATTTTCCTTATAGCTATAAATATCATACGAAACTAATGTGTTTTATTTGATCATCCCATCAGATTGTATGCAAGAAAAATCTTATGATAATGAATTCTATCAAAACTAATTTTAGAGTAAACTCAATCAAAACTAATTTTATAAAGCGTTTAAATTTTAAAACCTAATGCAGGTAAGATGGCTATCTTAATAAACAAATCACCGCTTCAATTGCCGAATGGTCATACGTGTTACCCTCGTGCTAGACTAGTCTGCTGGTGATGGGGAGATGGTGGTTCGAATTCCTGTAGGTTCTGCTGAGGGTGGTTTTCCCTAAATTGTTTCCTACTCTCCTTCCACGCAAATGCGGGTAGAGTAACCTGCCTCTAAAATGCTTAATTCATCATCCCTACCATATTAGATTAATTATCATATATGCGTATAGTCTTAGATGTAGTGATAAGAAAATCGTTTAAACAACCGTCATTTTAAATCAATATATTTACCATTTAAGTATTTTCGTCCATCTATCAGATTACTTTGTTCAAGCTATAAATATGTTTTTGGTTCATGTTTATCTGAAATATGACAAACTACAGATTTTCCTACTTGGTGTATAAAGTGTTTTTTCTGTTATGTATATAAATTATAACACCGCTATGTAAATATAATTTTGAAATAATATTGTAAAAACATCCTATTTTCCCCTTTTATTTTATAAACCTAGCACTGGTACGTGTTTGTTTAATCTTGGTTCACACTGTACAATCCATGTAAAGGCGTCGCGCGATCCAGCTAGACTTTGGATGTCTTATGGAACAGACTTACTTGAATCAATCACGAAACCTTTTAACTTCCATTTTAGCTCTTTTTTTTTTTATTTTGGTTTTATTTTCTTTCGGTAGTAAGACAAAGTTTCAATTAGGTTGTTAAAGTTGAGGTCATGAATCAAAACATGTATTTATAATGTAAAGGTTCAAAGAATATTTTCTCTGTGTCATTTAATGAGACATGTACCACACGTCCTTACTAAATTGAATTATTATTGATTTTGATATATAGTAAAAGTATTTTTATTTTTATTTTTAAAACTTGTATAAAATATATCTAAAAATTGGTTCATTTTATGATTTAATTTATATTCTTTTTAAGCCCAAAATGATGATTGTTGAATTTTTTAATGATTATAATTTGACTTTCCCATATAGAGAATTTTACCATCTCTAACATTTATGACCTTGATATTATGATATATGTTGACATTATATGTGCACAAGTACTCAAAAATGTGGGTCTCACAATTTTTTCTGCCCTTTACTCTTCGATTTACAGTCAAATTGGCTCGTTGAATTTCGATCACACTTGACCAGACCAAATCTTAATTTTGATTTGATTTGTTGAAGTAAATTAAATTAATAAAAAGCGTTAAATGTGCAATAGATGAAAGCTAAATACACAAAGGATGACGGTACCAGTAACCTTAAGGTTATAAATCCCAACTTACATTTATTTGATAATTATATGGCTTATATTTGTATATAATATTGGGAAAGTGTCTAGTCATTTAAGGTAGGGCATTTTAGGGTAAACGATGTGCAGGCCTATCCTTATTTTACCCTTAAAGGGTGTAAGCATATTTTTCTTGTTAATTTGTGGGTAAGCCTAAACAATAGGTTTATAGTCTATATTATGTATTAGTATATATTATTAAGGCAATACTGCTATATTTATTCGGTGGTCTCATGGTCTAAGATGTCACTCCCGCAATATACTAAATTTCTGAATAAGAGTAGATCAGGGTTCAATCCTAGTTGGTTGTACTGAGGGTGGTTTTTCCTATATGAGTTTCGAATATTTCCCCACGCAAATACGGATACAATTTATCTAAATCCAACCATCCTAACCCATAATTAATAAGAGTAATTAGTACATAGGCATGTAGTCCAAACGGATGGTAAGGAGCTGTTTTTGAAAAATTAAAAACTGCTACCTTTCATGGTGTACAGGGTGTACTTTGATCCTAAAAGGAAGCAATCTTATATTTTCTGGTGTAATTGTGGTGTTATTTATAAATATAGTTTTATAGTGTAATCTATTAAGATGGGTATCTAGGGAACTTGAGTTAATTGCAGTGTCTTAGCAATACTTAAAGCAAAACTTTTTTATCCTAAGTAAATAAAATGTCACTTCATTATGAACATAGTTCAATTTTCTTCAAATGGTGATATCAACATTTTTGTTAAGTATCTTTCCTGAGCATAGTGATATTAGATCATTTTTTTTAATGAAGAGAAAAGGTTTTAATTAAATTCCAGGACACCCTTGACAGATATTAAAGAAATGTTGACATCACTATGCGGAGAAAATTAATCTATATGGTCGTACTGAAGTAATAGTTGATGTATTTTGATTTAAAAAAAAGTTTTTATATAAAAACTGCAAAAACATTTACCTTTTCTCGAGTCACAGGCACCCCCACCTTAAATCAAGACTGCTACCTCTTATATAGAACGTAGTGTTAGTTCTTTTCTTTGATTCTTAACGGTAGAAAACATATATGAGCTAGTTCCACTATGTGTAGCCTTTAAGAAAGGGTAATATTGTAATCAATAAAGACAAGTCTACTATTATTTTTTAAGGGTGAGCGGTGTGTACACTTATTTAAAATCAACCCTATTTAAATATGCCACTACCACTCTACGTCAAACGGTAAAACAATAACTCTTGTAGAGTGTAAGCGGAAGCGTAAGATGTACACCTCCCCTAACCCTTCTCGCGTATCAACGTGGTGGCAACTTATCCTTCTGTTTTCAGAGACGGCAGAGGGGAACTTCACCTCGGAACTACAAGCTAATGTTAGCGACGAGGAAATTCTCGTCAACTCTGTGGATCTCGACGTGGCTTGGGATACTTTCGAGACCAGTAAGTATCGGCCGTGACCAATGGTGTTCTTTCTTTCTCGCCTCTTTTACTGGGTGGCTTTGATTCGAGTACCGATCACTTTGATACTTTCAATTTGAATTAAAGATAATTAGTTTTTTTTAACGTAAAATAAGGAAAGTTAACTACACAGGCTGTTCTGAAACTCATAGCACAAACTGCACATAGAGTTTGTTTGAACCAAAAGTAAAACAAAATCCCTATTCACTTATATCCGAAGAACTATGTTAATACCATTAAATTGTGTTCAAAGTTTCGGCTTACAGCGCCGGGAGAGCAAAGCTGTGCAAGCATGCGTGTAACACAGTCGAGTTTGTCATCTACCACCACATGGTACATGCATAGTCAAGAATTGTCCCGAGTAGCTGTGGTGGGTGGTCCCAGGTGCTAGTAATCAAGGTGTATTAGAGACCTGTCCAAGAACCCGAACCAAACAAGTCCTCCGTTTTGAGTATTTTCTTCTCAATTGGTGCCTGTGACCTTGTTTGTTGTTTTTCTATGAGCAGTCGCCGCTCCTAAAGAAGGACAAGGCTACGTAGAGGTTGTGATTGGGGTGTTGACGGCCATCATGCTCCTCCTCCTGGTCGTGTTCGTGGTGATATTGGTGCTGAGCAGGCGGCAGAAACTTCAAGGGTCACCTACCATTCTCAGGAACCCCTTTGGCGTCACTATTAACATGAAGGTGAATACCATTGTTGTTATTATTATTATTATTATTATTATTATTATTATTATTATCGTCTTAAGTTATGTTAATCATTTGCTTATTGATAAATAATTATTATGTTTATCGCCAAGGATATTGTCAGCTTAGTTTGATAGTCGTAAAAACAGTTGGTTAAGAAATTATACCTCCAATAAGCCTAATTGACAACATTTTACCTCTATTTTAGATAAATGTAACATAAACGTGGTCCAAGCCCAAAAACTTTATTCAAATTCAAACATCTGCCGTGAAAGTCTTAATAAAAACGCAAGCATCATATCGGCACTTTTTCCCATCAACCGAGAATACTAATTCTACTTTATTAAGTGATATGTGGATTCTATCACAAGAACTAGTCGTGATACATTCAATCAAGTAAAAGAAACAGCTTTGAAACAGGACTCATCACATGGAGTTTTGGTTTGACATGCGACACTCTACCACTGAACCGTAGTTGTATCTATTACTCTTAGCTTGCTGTTAGGGTGTTGTAGAAGGAAACGAAAATGTATGTTCATATTTTAAATCTTCTATAAAAATACTTTTTGGACATAATTATATTAGAAAAGATGTTATTAATAAACACGTTTAGTTTAATTTTCTACTCGCGGTTATCTCAACATTTTTTGAAAATTGGTAATGGGTATCACGAAATTTGACCTGGATACTTTATATTAATTATGAAAATATATGATTATCAACATAACCTAAAATTGTTGAAACTACGATATGTAAAAGATTTTAAAATAAAGTATCTATCACAAAGGTGTATATATATTCCTAACATGTTTATTTTTATAAAATTAATTTTTGCTATAAAAACTACAAAATACCAACCTTAACTTATATCCCCATTTATCACACCTTAAGTATTAACTACTAGGTTTTTATTCTAATTAGTACTGAAAATGTTAATTGAATGAGTGATAAATAATTAACGCTCTGGTGTCTGATGGTTGTGTTTATTTACGCCAGTTTAAATAGTTGATGTGTGCACTAAGGATGGACGTTTCTAGAATGTTAAAATAATTGTATTCAGGCGAAAATTGGTGCCTTCCATCAAAATTCATCCTCACTAACCTATTTTGTTGGGTTGTATATTTCTAAGTCGTTATTCGACTACGCAGTACCCCCAGCCAATAAATCAAAACTGCTCGTGATATTGGAAAAACGCTTTCTTATTATTGATTTGGATTAAAATCCATCCCTTGTAAATGGTGGTGAATTAAGGAATGGGTTGTCTGTTGAAGGACCTACTGATGAACCTGGCCCCTGTAAACAACGGAGGGATGGTGCACGTGAGCAGCCACCCCACCCCGGGGAGTCAGGACCCCCCGAGCGATCCCCCTTCACTCACCTTCGAGCAGTACCACTCTCCTCTCGTCAACTCGTACTATGGACCCAACTATGCGACCCTGCGCAGCAACAGTAACAGCAACCCTGGTAAGGGCTCGTCCAGTCATACGCCACGAAACGCTCTTTCTTAACTTGTTTTAGCCCCACCCTCTTTAATTCCCACATGTAGCACCAAAGAGAACTTCTTCGGTAGCCACATGGTCTAAGACGTCACTCTTGAAGTAGACTAGAATGACGATGATGGGGAGATGAGGCTCAACCCCGCGGTCGGGTGAACTCGGGGAGGTTTGTCCTAAATTGTTTCCAATTCTCCCTTCACACAAATATGGTAACACGTCCTCTAAATAATTGGTCTAGCTTTCAAATTAAGGGTAGTTTGCTAACGACTGATTTATTTTTATTTTTTCAAAAATTGAACTAAACTTTTGTTCAGAAGGGTTATCTGGGAATTATTTTATTTAATAAATAAAAATGTATTTTAATTTCTAAAATAGAAAATTATCTTATGGAAGTTTACGATAGCTAACTTAAACCTTATGGAGTTTTAAAAGGGACTAAACAAATTTTGCTAAAGATTTGCTATATCTGAAGAGTTATTCAAATTATTGTCAAAATAAAGTGCCTTTGGGGGGGGGGGGNGGGGTAGATTTACTAAGAGTTAGCTTACTGATAGCTTTTTTAAAACTTCCATAAACTGTTTTATTTAGACTTTATGAGAAATTATGTAAGTTTAGGTCTTCCCATTATTATTATTTTAGTTAGTAAGTTCAACATCAAAGTCATTAATGGTTCTAAAGAAAGGTTAGGAAATAGGAGGATGCACCAACATTATCATGGAAAGTGGGAGGGAAAAATAATCCCACATGTTAAAATTATCCCCAGTATACTCTACTAGGATTTGAAACCCAGCCTCGACATTAACGGTGACATTGAGCATAAGCAATAACTAAGTCGTATTTTCTGGTTGACAGCTCGCTCATGTATATAAGTAGTAAATAAATGTTTACTTACTTGAGGACAAAGGATAAACTCAAATCAGTAAAACTCATTTTGTGGATTTGTGGCTGTAGCAGTACCTGTTAATATTCCTCCATCATTATACCAATAATGGGCCGTCTCTGTGATCTAATTATCAGATCCAGAGGTCCCGGGTTTGATCCCCGATGTCATATTTTCTGTGAATTTGTGGGTCTGGATTGGCGTCAAGTCAGCCCCTTGAGGACAAATGAGGAGCTACTTGAATAAATAAATGGTGACTCTGGTACAGAAAACTGAGATTAACTGCCAGAGGTTTTGTTGTCCTGAGCACATGACACCATCTATCTGCAACAGATGGCTCAGATAGCTCGTTTGGGGGCTAACTCCATGAAGTTTAGTTTATTTATACTAAATACATCCAAGAGACTAGCTTATTTTAAATTCGTGGTATAAGTCTTAAATATATAAGATTCCTTTCCGCTTAAAATTGTAAAGTGCACTTCACACTCTATTGGCAACCCCCGGGTTTATTAAATGCGGACACACGATTTGTAGTCTCCCCTCTTGAACTTTGCTTTCCTCCCCCCTTTCACTTCTTGCCACCCGCCCCCTACTTATTCTCCCCCATTCCCTCACAACTACATTGAAAAAAAAACTTTTCTTATACTCCCCTTCCTAATAATACCTATTACTGGTTTGAATATTAATAGCGAGTATTCAGCACTTGCTATAAATATGACGGTTTCACGCGTGAAATATGATACTACCACCCCTCCTTTTTTTTGTTCCCACCCTTAGTACTCTCCCCTTCTTAATGCGTGGCTGTACATACATAATATCATCTCGATAAAAAGCTGTAGCTGTTAATGTTCTGGATAATCATAGATAATGGCTGGATTGGGGGAGAACTCGTTGGTAAAAGAGGGGATATTTGCTGGCAGTTTTGTTGCACGGTCCATAGGATTTGATAGGGATATGAGTAACTTAAGGTTCTCGATCCCTTGTAGAGAGAAGTATTATGGTCTTCCAAAATAATAGAAATCCAGATTTTGATAAATGTTGACGTTTCATGACCCCATAAAACTGAAAAACTAGTTATCACGATCCCATCTGTCTATATCTTGGCCTAGAGCGAGAACTATTTTACCGGCCGGGTTAAAACTTGATATTTGGGGTTTCCATAAGGTTCCCCCGAGTAATTTTTGGAATTAGCTGTTCAACCCAAAAATTAACTTAAATTAAATTACTGCAAGGTAAAAGGATAAATAATTGATTTTCTTAAAATATGCTTTATTAATTTTGATTATATTTTGATTATATTTTGATTCTAGGAAATGTTTAACATTAAAAACCAAATTACATTTTCATTTTCCCAAACAAAATGACTTTTAGGGTACTTTAAGTTAGCAGAAATACCCAATTTTGATCATATCTCCACAACTATTTGAGATATGAAAAATCTTATCCCTGTAAACTTGTAGTACTATTAACGATAGCACTCTTATTTAAAATATATTTTTATAAATTCAATAGTTTTTTAGCTGTAAGTAAGCTGTAAGTTTTATTGAGGTTTTTGAAAATCTGAGATTGATTGCGACACTCTTTGGTGAACAGAGATACTCCTATTTATCCATGTTTCAGCAACAATGTATATTGTTTCGTTTCAGAAATATTACAAGTTTTCGTTGCCCCTATTCCTCCTCCACGACTAAAGCAGGCATACAAGTGACAAGATAAATTGATAAAGTAAAGATAAATGAAGAGTGGGCCGAAAGGACGTCCAAAAAGGCATATCATGATTGTATATATTATTACATAATATATCATCAAACCCATTCAGTAGTAACGTAACTATAAAAATAAGATTATCTTCAGGATGGTATGATATTTATATAAAACCTGAATAAAAGTGAACACATTGCCAAATAACGGGATAAGAATGATTTGTTTTGATTTGATTTAATCAATAACAAGTAGATATATATCTCATCCAACATAATTAAAGCTGTCGATAATTCCCAAAGGCTTCATAAAAACCAATAGCTTACTCGTCCAGAGGACTCACAATAATAAACTTTTTTTTGATTAAACAAATAGCTGAAACTATTGTTAATGCATTTAAGCGGGGATATTCCCTCATAGATATCATATTCTGAAAATTGAAAAATGACACCTGGACACGGGAGTCGAACCCGGGACCTTCGGCTTAGTACGCCAATGCTCTTACCACTGAGCTATCCAGGATTCGTCCCGTGTCCATGGTCATTCTTCACTCATAGTTTAAGGCAGAGTCTAAGATGGACGCGGAAGTCGTCAGCTTATAAACATGTGATTATATAAGATCACAGCCGTCAGACAACGCAGCCATCAGCGACTCGTTAGTTGGCATTTTATTTTATTTTATTTTTTTCTATGAGGGAATATCCCCGCTAAAATGCATTAACAATAGTTTCGGCTATTTGTTTCATCAATATATGCAAACCCTGTACAATTATATATATAATTGTCGAATGGCTGCAAAAATGCCAACTAACGAGTCGCTGATGGCTGCGTTGTCTGATGGCTGTGATCTTATATAATCACATGTTTATAAGCTGACGACTTCCACGTCCATCTTAGACTCTGCCTTAAACTATGAGTGAAGAATGACCATGGGCACGGGACGAATCCTGGATAGCTCAGTGGTAAGAGCATTGGCGTACTAAGCCGAAGGTCCCGGGTNAGTGGTAAGAGCATTGGTGTACTAAGCCGAAGGTCCCAGGTTCGATTCCCGTGTCCAGGTGTCATTTTTCAATTTTCAGAATATGAAACTTTTTTTTATAAGGCTTGTATAATATCAATATGGTGAAAATTCAATAGTTAGATGGACTCTCACTAAATGACATAAATCTTCAGATGGACTCTCACTATAAGATATAGTTATATTCTCATATAAAGAGTACTCGAAGATATCTGAAGTTCATAAATAATGGACGTAATATCACCAATATTTCCCTATTTTAAATGACTTCAAATAACAATTATATAAACAGTACTGAGAAAAATAAAATTTTGATGTAAATATATGTATATTAATTTGCCCTGTCTAGCGGACATCATAGTATTAACATAAAAAAATAGCACCAAGTGAATATATTTAATTTAAATTTAATAAATGTTTCATACCTAAATGATTATATTGACCTAATATGTAAAAGTGAATATATTAAATATTTGTCATGTCTAAATGACATCCCAATATCAACAATTAAATAAACAATAACAATAGTACCAAACGAATAAATTTTAAATTTATACATCTTAAATATTTGTCAAGCCTACATGACTTCATAATATCAATGATTTTAACAAGTGAATAAATTTTAAGTTTAAATGTCTTAATTATTTATCAAGCCTACATAACTTCATAATATTAATAATTTGAACAAGTGAATACCTTTTAAATATAAATATATTAGACGTTTCACAAAAGTAGGCGATTGTATTATAGAATTTAAACTAAAAAATAATAATTATGTACCAAAAGTTTTTGAAGTTAAATCCATTATACATAGCCATAAATAAATTTTGCATTATAATGTCCGAAGAGAAATTTTGTATATTTAACAACTAGATGTGTCCCGGATGGTTATCCTGCCAAGATCTACTGGCAGTATTTATTCGCTCATCCGCGGCTAAGCCAAACATAGGGGGTTGCAGGTGATAGGGTACACATAAGAGATGGATAGACAACAATTGAGAGGGAAGGGGTAATAGTGTACGGGAAACATGTGACGAGCAGCACCTGGACGATTCCTGAATAGTTATTTTTATGGCACGCGCAACATTTTAGTGCTGTATATGTCACACATTTTTCTTCCCGGCATCCTCTATGAATATACCAAGTTGATGCTACTCTTGACCTCGCGCCTCCAGATTAATCAACAAGTGCGTGTTGATCAGTCGTTGCTGGGGGTGAGGGAGAGCTCGGCACGTACACAGAAGAAAATGGGGCATTGGTAAGCTTTCGATATCACTTATGTAGTTGTGGTGGGAAACTACTTGAACCAATATATTGTCCAGTTTTTTCTTGATTTAGAACGTCGTAGCTTTTATAAACGCTACACTTTTAGTAAATGTAGGTAGTTTAAGATACACGAGAGAGAAAGTTATTAATTCTTTTTTCCCCACTACAAGAGTAATGCTTTGGGTAAAAGTCGTGTGGATAAATAATATGTGATTTATTTTACCGAGGATTTGAGTAATACATAAGATTCCGTAAAATTTAATAAAATAAAATGATAAGAATCTGGAATTAAACTTTTGTTTTTATTTTGCAAAATTCCCATACATCATAATAAACTAAATACATATGCCATACATAATCAACGCAGAACTTGAATATTTTCTATTAATATCAATTACTCTCAACTTTTTTTTTTCCCTACTCCACTGTTTTTATCTTATAGGAAGGCTGATTTATTTGTTTAGTGGTTTATTATAAGACCTTCTTTATTATTATTATTATTATTATTATTATTATTATTATTATTATTATTATTAGCACCACGTCTTACTACCCGTTCGGGTTATACGCAACTTACGCTAATGTGTAATGGTAGGGTTATTGTGAGATGAAATGGAGGACTTACAGTTTAACGTGGAATCCGAACCACGGTGGAGGCCAGGCATTCACCACATTCACAAGATGTCTTGTCAGAGGTGAAGGAAGGACTTGGTAATCTGATAAATCCTTGCCGGGACCGAGGATTGAACCCCGGCCGCCAGCACAAAAGTCTGACACCATACCCCTATACCGCCAGGTCACCCGACTTTATTTATTGATACATATCAATTTTATATACAGTACATTCAGACACATAAGTGCATAGACACCCACACTGGCTCCAAGGGGCTCTCGGGAACTATCCACCACAAATTATGGTAAAAAATGACAAATTACAAGGCTGTCCTTTTTTGGGCTAGTGATAACTATATGAATAAATGGTAAGTTGCACTTCTTTCTCGTTAATTTCCTAAAAATGTAGATATTTACTCAAAACTCATAAAATATCTGAAACATAATATGCATTGTTGCAGAAACATTCCCCTAAAAAGCATAAATTAAATATTATACACTGTTAAAGAAATATATAGAATAATAAGTGACATCTCTGTTTACCAAAAAGAATAAAAATCTTTCCCAGACCTCAATTTATTTTTTATTTTTTTCCAATAACCTAAGGATGCGAGAAAATAAAGATCAATTTTATTCATTCGTACTTTTCATGTTGTTTACACTAAAATATTCTTTCTAATGCATACATTTGTAATAGTATTTATTTTATTTTATTTAAATTTAAGTAGTAAATATAATCCCTAACATAGTATTCACATCAGATGAACCAGAAAGAAATATTGAGCCAGAAGAACCTGAGAAGGATAAGATCCCAACACCCAGCCCGACACCGGCGACTCCGCCCGTGACTGGGAGCTTCAATTCTCTACAGTTCCGTAGCTTGCAAACACCATCTAGCGGCGGTCCGCGGAACCAGGTGATCGACCTGAGTAGCTACTTCCCCCGAGTAGCAACCGACCCGCCGAGCAGGAAGAGGTACCACACCGCGCCGCGAGAGAAACACAGGGTGAGTACATGAAAGGAAATTGCGTGCCCTGGAGTTACCATCTGGCGGCGGTACGCGGAACCAGTTGAACATTTGTAGCTAATCCCCCTCCACCCGATCTTTTGAGTCGAAACTGACCCTCCGAGCAGAGGGTGGTATTGTTGAATGTATAACGTATATAATTATATCCAAATAATACCTTAACAAAAAGACAAAATATAGACAATTTATTGAAATGTAAAAATTAGTCCAGTAGCTCACTCTAATAAAGCACTAGTACAAGGTATGACTGAGAGAGGGCCTTACAATAGTAAAGTCTGTTCAGCGTAGGAATTGTTTATTGACAGGCCTTTTTCCCTACCAGAGAGCTATTATATAGTAGGATATTGGTAGGAAAAAAGACATTTCAGAGAGTAATTCCTACCGTTAATGGAGTGTGTATTCTATTCATCCTTTGCTGTTGGTTAGAAGGGGGAGATGATAGAGAAAGAGGGAAAATAGTTTAAACTTGGCAAAGATCAGAGAAACATTTATCATGTTTTAAAATAACTAGCGATTCTGGCGATTCGTTACTAATAATACGCATTAGTTACTTTAGCTAGAGGGCTGAGAGCTTGGTGATTTCAACATTCAAAGTGAGAAGCACCACGGAACAAAAGGTGAATCCCTAAACTACAGCTATAATGTCCGTAACCTGAAGACACCATCTGTAGGTGGTCCACGTTCCCAAATGAGCAATGATCCAGTGGTGGCTCGTGTATAAGCCCTGCGACACTGTAGCACCCTTTATTTCCACTTGATATTATCGATAACATTTAATATAATGAGTCCTTTTTTCTTTAATTCTTTATTTATTTTTGTAGTACAGTATATATTCCTTAAGCTTAATGTCAGTACTTCAGAAGCCATCCCCCAGTTTATGAAAAATATACAAAATTATTTGTATGGAACTGTGCGCTTCACAGTGCCAGTGACGTGGTGTTTGACTGTTGTGTGAATGCGCACATAGGAGGGTGTAGGGAGAAAGGCGGGGCTGCCCAAGGTAGAGAGAGCACTGTTGATCTCGCAGTGAGGTCGTGATAGCGTGATGGTGGGATGAAGTTTTTTTATTTACTCAGTGTGTGTTATGCTTAAAAACCGTGTAACATATTCTTGAATGTGATAACAGTGTAGACGAGTGTAGGATTATATTATTTGACTCTCTCTTTTTTTCGGTTTTTTTATTTAAAAGAAAACTTTAACCATGGCCTTGTATCCCCAAGAAATAAGTTCTGTGACTGTAAGTGAACTTCAACAGCTTAAGTTTTCACAGCTATCTCTCCATGAGAAAGTTACAGTTAAGAAAAGAAGTCATTCAACACCTGATATTCTAATATCTTATCCAGGCAAAAGTAACAACAAGAAATATATTCGTATCGTTAATTTTGAATGGTACCAATGGAAAAGTTGGCTTTGCAGCTGTGAAGTAAAAAAATGCATTGTTTTGCTTGCTGCGTTAGCAGCACCCCCACTAATTTTAGATACGAGCCGCCACTGACGCTTAGAATAAAAGCACGTCTTTGGAAAGTCACTTATAAACATCGGTCTATTCTTTAGCGTCTATTTTGTATTACGTTCTACTGTTTTATTAGTATTGATGTGAATATATTGATACTTTCTATGAAAATGACAGCGCCACCGCTTACAAGACTTGAATTACGAACCTAATAAGAAGTTTTTTTTATGTTTACCATTGTTCTTTCAACCGTGTTTATACTATAACCTGATTTTTTTTTACGAAAATCCCTTGATGAGTTCTTTTTCAATACGAAGATCCATCGAGGAAGCCTTTTTGCCTTAAGGAATCCTAATGTATGTTGAGCATAGGAATTGTTTTCTGAAAGGCCTTTTTCCCTACCAGAAATCTAAAATATAGTGGGATATTGGTAAGAAAAAAGACCTTTCAGAGAGTAATTCCTACCGTGAATGAAGTATACCCTTTGCTCAACCTGTGGGGTAGCAAACTTACCCTGAATGTTTTCAAAACGCTGACAGATCATAATATGGTGCCGCAGTGAGATTTATTAAGATATGACTGTTAACCTTGGTGATGTTCATAAAAAACGTACGCACATATCAGGGGAGCGGGGATGTAGTGCTTGGTGTGACCAAGCGTGACGGGGTGGTAGGGGGAATCTGATAATGCGTAACGTCACATTGTAATTAAGCGTATCAGGCAGCGTTCTGTGTTTATAAACCCGACTGTGCACAAGAATGAGCAAACAACGATCAACTCTATAAACTTATATCGTCGAGCTGGGCGAACACGTTTCAATAAAAGGGTTATATAGACTTTACAATTAAAAATACTATTTAAAAAGGTATAGGGGAGAGGGGGTTATGCGTGATATTATGACGTAAAATTAGAAGGGGGTTCACAAAATTTTTAATACTTAATACTTATCACCGCGTCTTACTACCCATTCGGTTTATACACTAAATTACTAATTACACTAATTTGGAAGGTTGAATATAGAGAAAGTGAACCCGCGTATACCTGGAAGGAGAGTAGAAAACCATTTAGTAAAAATCCCCCCTGATTCACCCGAGCGAGATCCGAACGTTGATCTCCCAGTCCTCGGCAGTCTAGCTCAGCACGAAACTAGAGCGTTAGCTAACTACACCACCCAGGCGGGTTTCACAAAATTGTGACAAAGAGGTGGAAAGTAGTGGGCAAATTTTCTTTTATGGTGACGTATTTTATGGACATTCACTTTCAGGGTAAAATGAGTGAACCCTATGGTTGTACAATTGTTTATGATCACAATTTTTTGCTTTAAATTATTATGATTTTTTTTTTTAAATAAAGACATTAAAATTTTAAGCGAGGCTGAATATAAATATTCATTACATTGAAAAATTACACCTGAACGCGGGAATCAAACCCTGCACCTTTGACTTATTACATCAGTGCTCTAACCACTGAGCTATCCAGGAATCGTCCCGTGCTAAGGGCCATTCTTCACTCATATTTTAAGGCAGAGTCTTTGATGGACTTGTGGAATTTAAAGAATATTACTAAACATTTGTAGCAGACTATTTCCGCAAGACCATCATAGTCCTTGCCTTAAAATGTGAGTGAAGAATAGCTCTGAGTACGGGACGATTCCTGGATAGCTTAGTAGTTAAGAGCATTGACGTAATAAGTCAAAGGGTCCATGTTTGATTCCCGTGTATAGGTGTCATTTTTCAATTTAAAGAACATGCTAGCTAACTAAAATAATAGCTTAGATATTTAATCCATCTGCATATAAATAGGTTATAATCCGATTTGCTATTGTAATTCATTAAATTCATTAAATTTAAAATGTATACGAATGGTCCACGGTTGTAACTAATTTAATCCAACTCATCCTTATACTAGTTGCGGTCCACTTTGTTTCAATATATTAAAGGGGGGGAGGGGGCTCTCACTGCTTAGCCTATATTTATGTCGACGACTAAGTGGATTCAGACTCATATTACTGTCATTTACATCCATTTATGAACCGATCGATAAAATAAAGAGTTAAATCAGTACAATTTTCTCGGCCATATTTAATAATCTACTAGAGACAATAATAAATATGAGGCAATTTAAACCCATTTTGGTTGACCTATTGAATATTGATTAGTAGAGTGGAGCTTTGTTGTGAAAAATTGGCTTGTTATATACTTATATATTTATGAATTTATGGACGGTTGTTGTTTATTAATATTGGAAGTAAAGTTTTTTTATTTCCTGGCATGAAGAACTTTAAAATAATCATTACTTTAAGCATTATTTGTTATTATTTTAATATACTTTTTTGAAGAAATTTATTTTTGATAATATTTATTAGTCAACTATTAGCCTTAATTTAATATCAATTAATATTTTTTATATATCAATATTAGTTTAGCAAAGTTAGTTATTCAAAATATAGGTTAAGTTTAAATCTTAAGAAATGTAAAGTTCAAGTGACATTTATTTAAAACTTTAAATTAGGGGTCTTAGTTTTTTAAACTTTATATTAAATATGCTATAGCGTATTACTCTAACGGATATTTTCTAGCAATGTCTTGGAAAGGAAAAATATTAAAATCATTTAAAAAAATCTAATTCAAGATTTTTTAAGATGTCGAAGTTTCATGACTCTCTGAACTCAAAAAAGTATGTGTGTATCTAGAGCTGAAACAATTTTACTTGTCGGGTTAAAACCTGGTATTTAGGTTTTATTAAATAAGGTTTCAAAGAGTTATTTTTTGGAATTAGTTATCCAACCCAAAAAAATTAACTCTAGTTTACTTATGGATGAAAAGAAAATTAATATAATCGATGTTCTCAAAATCTGTTCTAATAATCTAGATTAAAAATTTGTATATATGCCCTTTTTAACATTAAAATCAAATTGGCACATCTAATTTTCCCAGGAAAATGAACTAGAGGGAACTTAAATATAGAGCTTAGGAAGATGGGGAAGTGAAAATCCATATGACAAATAGTATATTTCTGTAACAGTGTGTATTATTTCAAGTGTGATTTTTATTGAAATTTTATTTTATTTTTCTGAATTATGTGTTTATAGCTATTTGTATTATTTTGTTTCACATATATTACGAGTTATAGATATAATTTAGAGAAAGGTGGAAGGGAGTTTTTTGCTGGTAGCCACACTATTTATTTATATTCTATACACACAAGACTCGTGTAAGCAATATGTTAAATTAATTTACTGATTCCTTAATAATTTTTCTCTCTTGATACTTGATCCCACCTTTTTTGCCCCAGAGGGAGACGTGTTTGTGTGCACGCGTGTGCTTCCCCGTCCCCTCCCCCCCCCCTCATGGTAGCCATATATTTATTTTGGAAGGAAAGAATCTTTTTAAAAAGTACACAAACATTGTCTCACGATCAATATCATCGATAACATGTTATTTACTTTATTATTGATATTAGTCTATTTCACAGTTACTGTAGTATTGATGGTGTCAATGAAAAATGACATTTGCAAGTCACATGAAGAATGAATGTATAGAAAAAAATTGATTTAATACTTTTTATAAATTTCAAAATATTGTCTTCCTATCGAAATAGTGCTGTGCGATCCTATCTATATTCACAAAGATATGTTCGAAAACCAACCATGTACTCCTCTTTCTATCTTTCTCTTATTTCCTATTGTTTGTTTAAGCTCTTGTTGCTAGAGCGCAGCACAGTCGAAACTCTCTGTTACTGCTCTCTCTCGTGTTGGACGTTAACCATCTTGATTTCCCTTTTTCTTTTAAAAGATGAACTTAAACAAATTTAAATCTAGCCCAAAAAATATATATCTATTTTCTTTAATGCGAGTCGAGACATTCGAATTACTTTTTCATCCATTCAGATATAGATAGCTGAGCCCATCATAATATCAAATATCTCAGGAAACATTGATAAGGCGTTGAAGAGTTTTATATATTTATTAACATGCTCCTATTTTTATAGAATAGTAAAATGTTATCAATTTTGGCCGTAAAACCCATTTGTATTGTTTAAAAAGCACTCGTTATTAAAACTGATTCTAGCCTAGTAATAACTTGGCATATTTCATTTAAATTTGGTTCCTTGAAACTGTATATATCCAAAGGAAATATTATACGAACCTTTTAATGTGAGATCTTTTTTTATATATAAAATAGCCAGGAACTGATTAGTTACTGAACTAACGATTTAATTATATATAATTTAAAATGGTGCAAAATCCCGGATCAAAATTAATGACCCAAATTCCTCTCAAAATAAAAATATTGTGTTTAAGAATGGTTTCTTTGATACGTAAATTTCACGACGTATTTACGAAAACGTCTTCCTTTATTTTATTCCACTAATATACATTAACATAAAAGCAAACAATATATGAAGGTAATCTCGCCCACTTAAAATCTAAGGTTTACTTTACCTAAACCTCCATAAACCAAAATCTGTGGGTTTTTTAAATCTCAGTGATATGTATCATATTAAATTCTGTTCATTTATATAGTTTACTAGACCCTACCCCCCCCCCCCCCC
>CABFVX010000025.1:452642-490900 GCA_902151425.1 Timema shepardi
CCCCCCCCCCATTATTATTTTCAACACACACATTGAAGAATCATCATAGACTCTACCATAAAATATGAGGGACAATCGACATTTTTATGAGGAATAAATTAAATTTTCAAAATAAACTATAGCCTTTGCTACTCGCTGATAATGTATCTTTATATTTGTCAAAGAATTTTTAAAATCGGTCCAGTAGTTTTTGAGTTTATCTATTACAAACAAAAAAGACAAATCTTTCCTCTTTATAATATTAGTATAGATGGGTGAATTCAAGGAGCCTATTAATAGCTTTATTTTTTCCTAGAGTTAAATTTACGAAAAAAAAATTTCAAACACTCTAACAATTCTTCTAGTCACCCTTTTCTTGATAAAGACGCAAATTTACCCTATTTTTATCTATTTATTTATAAAGTATATTATACTCGAAGGAATATGTAATTGTTCTGTTGTGATCACTAATTTGAGTCAAGGAATTTATATAAAAGTCGTTTGATCCAGTGTTTGCCTAATGGTGGTCCGAGAACCGACACCGGTCCGTGAACTTGTTATGTCGGTCTGCAAGAACCGTAGTTTTATTTGTACTTTAAAAACGCGTATGAAATTTACTAATACTTGTATTTTCTGTTAATCGATTTTATTTTCTAATGGGTTGAATTAAAGTTCTCTTTGTTTCATTAGTGTCAAAGACCCACTTCGGTAGCCGCATGAGCTAAGGCGTCACTCTCGTAAAAGACTGAACTGCCGATGAAATAGGTTCAAATCCCGGTTGGGTGTGCTAAGGGTTTGATAAAAAAAAACTATTATCAAATATACCTACGCGTAAATATTTGTACACTTCACCTAATTAAACCTGGCTTATCTCTAAAACACTAGTGTAATTATTAAATAAGCGCACAAACCGATTGGGTGTTGAGACGTGGTGCTAAAAAAAATGTCAAACAAATAAGTATTCTTGAGATTCGCCTACTTTTACACCTCAATTACATATATTCATGGTTTGTTGCGTTGCTCAGCTGTAAAATAGAACTGAAAATAGAACAGTAATCAATATGTTGATAAGCTTAAAAGGTTTATAATTGATTCACAAGGTTCACATTAATTACAAAGAATATAATATGTGAGAATCAGTAAAACTTTATTAATAGGAATATTTTTTTATATAAAGTCTTGAATATAGATTTAACTAAAATTATTCTTGTTTTGGAAAAATCTGGGCAGGTTCCTGATCCTTGTATCTTGCCGGTCCTTCATATGGACGTTGTTGACTCGTTAATTGGAAAAGTTTGGGAACCACTGGCTTAAACCACATTATAAAATATTAATTATTGGCACGAGGGAGTTAGTGAAATAATTATTTTCGTCTCTTTTACTTCCTCATATAAAGATAAACCATTGTAATTAGGAAAATTTTCTACCTCTAAAATGTGTTTTATACTGACGTTTTATGTGCAACAAAACTCAAAACATGTCCCCTTATTTTTTTATATTCACGATTTATTTAGACTTACTACCTGTTCAGGCTATACGCATATATTATAGATACTTTAAAGGAATAAGGATAAGTAGGGAATAATTATAGTGGTAATATAACCTCATTTTCTTGGGGGGTTAGTGAGAAATAATTTAGGGAAAACCACCCTCAGTGGACCCGACCAGACTCGAGCCCCAATCTCCCCGTCATACGAGATTGACACTTTAGACCGTTCAGCCACTGAAGTTACTCCTTAGTTAATCTGTTTGTCCACATTTCTGTCTGCCCTACGTATTTTGATGTTTTTTGTTTGAGCTTTATATTTTTAGGTTTTATAGACACACCTTGCGGCCTAATCTTGAATTTTAATCAAATCCTAAGACTATAGGTAATTTAGTAATGACTGAGCTTATAAAAACGAATAATTGTTCTAAAATGCCTTTAGAAATTTGTTCAAAACCTACAAATAAAAAATGTGTCATATTATTATCAAAACAATACGTTTGATTTCCTGAGGAAAACTTGCCAAGGTGGAAGAGTAGGGAACGCGTGTTGAGGGCAGTGTTTTTTGTAGTATTCATAGTAAAACATTATATTTGTGTTTGACAAAATAAATAAATTCTCTAGTAGAAATATATAGTTTAATTTTCTTCTTGAATACTTTTCATTATCATAGGAGCATTATATAAGGATTTTTTTTAAATAAAGAGAAATAGTTATCATTAAATTTCAGGAGATCTTTGATGGCTATTCAAGAAATGTTGAAGTCACTATGTGAAGAGAATTATTTGATTTATTTTTACAAAAAAAAATTCTGATATATTTATATTTAGCACCGCGTCTTACTACCCGTTCGGGTTATACACTTGTGTACTAGTTACGCTAATGGATTAGGAATTGAGAATGGTGAATTAGAGGAAGTAACCCGCATTTGCGTGGAGGGAGAGAGGAAAACCATTTAGGAAAAACCACCCCCAGTTCCACCGACCGAGATTCGAACCTCTATCACCCCATCCTCAGCAGTCGAGCTCAACATGACTAGCGCGTTAGCCAACTACGCCACCGAGGCGGGTAAGTTTTGATATAAAAACTGCCATAACACTGGTATATCTGGTTTCCCCTTCAATCTCACGTTAGGCGCTAGTTTAGTGATGACGTTTTATGAGTGTAATTATTTAAGATCATATTGATATTTTTGTCCCAGGCTCCACCTCCGGTGGTGACGTGGAACCTCACTCCTAGTATGGGTCACTCTTACAAATGCCGCGAGGCTGAACTAGTGCCCATCCCACGTTACTGTCTACGAACAGTCGAGAAGGTTGGCATCTGCCACAATGGAGAGGTCAGTGAGACTAACTGCTTCGAGAACAAAGTGCTCGAAACAATAGGGCGTTCTTTTTAAGTGCTCAAGCCCATAATAATTTCAAGGTTAACAAGGAGCTAGTTGTGAAACTATTATTACTTTATTTACATTAACGAGGCTAGGTTAAGTCCATGGATTTGTATGATTGTAATTTATAAAAATCCTAGCTACCCCTCTGTGGACTAAAGGTCAGAGTTCCCGGTTTCATTACCCGGTGCTTCCAGATTTTCTGTGAAGTAATGGGTCTAGAAAAGAAAATCGGCCTCGTGAAGACAAATTATGAGATACTTGAATTAAAAAATAGAGGCTTTGGCATATAAAACTGGGATTAACATCCAGTGAGTTAATTGTTCTGATCACATAACACCCTCTATTCTTAGAATTTGGCGCTATCTTTGCCAACAAATGGCAGCCACTCACTATGGCTTGATTGAAGGCAGACGCCTCCGAGTTATAAAAATCCTCCCACGTGTGAGGTTAAATATAATGAGCTTTGAACAGGGGGTCAGAGATGGGTTAGTGGTAGCGAACTATCCCCCTTAGCTATGGGATACATTTTATTACCTCTGGATTTATTTTCCTCCCCAATGGTCTTCTAGAAAATAAGCTGATATTGTGCATGTCCACTATCATTGCCTTGATACTTAAAATAAATCCTAACTTTAAGAAGATACATTAGTCTATTTATTTTTCATCCTACCCTGAGGTTGTATCTTTTATCAACTCGCTCTAGGTTACGCTGTGTGAAACGGAGGGTCTGGAGGACATAGTTCCCGAGGCTGGCCGCATGGTGGCAGTGAGGACGACCACTCACAAGACGCCCGACGCCGGAGACGCGCTCAGAGAGGTCCGCTTCCTGGCGAGCCTGAGCGACCCCAACGTGGCACGAGTGCTAGGGGTGTGCACGGCGGAACAACCCCCTTGGGTCGTGATTGAGTACCCGGACATGGGAGACCTGGCCCACTACTTACAATACAGGGTTCCCAAGATGGCGTCTATACGGCCCTCGACTAACCTGCAGGCCTTGAGGTTTGGGTTAATCAGCAGGATTTTTTACTGTCCTTAGTTTGTAGCATTTGTCATTGTCCCTCGCTTCCCCATTCATCCTCAATACATGGTGTACTAAGTGATATGTGTAATAGTTAAACTATTTTTATCTCCTGTTATTTATAAGCCTTAAATAAACAAACACTATGGGCTCTCTTTTATTTTACTGTTTTTTTTCATAATTAGGATGATAGCTACTGATTAAAATAACATTAACCTTACTGATAATTACAAGTTTTCAAACGGGTCTAATCTGAAAGTATATTTACCTTAAACACTAGTTATCTTAAACATGTCGCCCAAGGCCATGCTATGGGGGCTTATATAGGGTGCTCAAACTCCCCTAAAGTGATGTTAGTATTATAATAAAAATTATTAATTACTACTAAATTATATGGTTCATAGCTAATTAGAGTCTTAGAAAAAAAATTAAATACTCTGGGATTCAACTTTATTTTTTATTTTAAAATATTTCAAGGGTGATTCGAGCCCACCTCAGTAGTCTAATGGTATCTAAGGCAACACTCTAGCTGTATACTGGACTGCCAACGAATGGGAGGTCGGATCTCAAATTGCGGTCCAGTGTATTTGGGGTTTATTTTTTCCTAAATTGTTTATCACTCTTCCTCCACGCAAATACAGATACCATACCTCTAAATTCTACCTTTCTTCATCACTACAAAATTAGTTATTAATATACTGGCGTCTACTTATTATCTGACAGAACTTTGTGGTGTTGCAGGGGACATCCAAATAAACTTTTTTTTGTCGCGTAACCATGGGTCGGAAGTACTACTGAGTAACTATGTATATACTAGTATTACTATCAAAGAGATTTTTTTTGTCAAAGGGTATAAATATTATTATAATTCTCATGTGTAGCGTTAAAAGGCTACTGCTGACCAGCATGTTGAGTTTGGAACTGGGGAAGAAACTGATGAAATGCTACGATTGGAGCATCGCGCTGTATGGATCAGAAACTTGGACTCTTAGGAAGATGGAAAAGAAACACGTTGAGAGCTTTGAAATGGGGTGTTGGAGAAGGTTTGAGAAGATCAGGAGGAAATACAGAGTGACAAATGAACAAGTCCCAAAAGGGGTGGGTGAAAAGAAAACCATTTTGGATGTGATTCTTCGGTACAAAGCAAACTGGATCAGACACATCCTTAGGAGGAACTGTCTCCTGCATGACGTCATAGAAGGCGAAGGTTGAGGGAAAGAGGATCCTAGGAAGGAGGAGGATTCAAATATTAGATGACTTGAGGGAAAGAAGGAAATGCTGGGAGTTCAAGTAGGAGGCAGAGTATAGGACGCATTGGTGGTCTAAGTTCACTGACAAAAGTAATGGCTATGTCGTAAGACTGAACACCTAATTATATTAATAATAGTAAAAGAAATAACCTCCTACTCTTGGCTTCTTTACACAAAATAATTATTATTGGAGATCCCCTAATTCTCCACAAAGTTTGGTCAGAGTTCATGTATATCCTGTTTAAGTGTATAATAGCCTACACGCGTAGTGAAACGAAGTTGAATAAACTAGGAATTTATTATCTAAAAAAAGGTTCCTTGCCCAATAATTTGGGAGACATAACGAACAAAATACCTCCTCTCTTATTCTTAAAAAATACTTAGTATGGTGCTGATGTCAATAATCCAAGAACTAAAAGTGTTATAAGATTGTTTTAACATAATTTCATGTACCATAGTATCTTAACCTTAATATGTTGATATTTTAATATTTTTTAAATACCTACTTTCATTTTATATAGGCTATTTAGTAAGGGTGTGCGAAGTCTACTTTCTCACTTCGAAGTGAACTTCGGATATATAAAATATTCTCGAAGCCGAATCAATACTTGAATATTTTTTGTTAATTGTTTTATGTTTGAAAAATATTACACTGCGCTTAATTTTATAACGTTATGATCTAAAATCACTTATAAAAATTTTGTTGCACAATTTTTGGGAATGTTTCAGTTTAATCTGACAAATCAAATTACTATCACAACATTTAATTGAATTACTTCCATTTTTTTTTCATATGATTATTAATTTGCAACAGCTAAGAATGGTATTAATTAAATATGAATGGGTATTTTTTAGATGTCAATATTTTTACTGTTGAACTTCATATATTTTTTAATCAAAGTAGAAGCTAAATTTTTCTTTCATTATGTCAAGCATAAGTTTTTTTTATCTTAACACACCTTTTTTTTTAATTTAAATTTTTTGTTAATCATACACTGTAAGTTTCTACAGTTGGTTTATATGTTTATATTTAGATATTTAATAATATTGTATTATAAATGTGTTCGCAGCTATGGGTGCCTTATATTTATGGCAACACAGATTGCTTCAGGAATGAAGTACCTGGAGTCGAAGAATGTGACGCACAGAGATCTAGCAGCAAGGTAATTCTTGGGCGACAGTGAAATCTCGTAATATTTCATCGTTGTTTCGGCTAAGGGTCATTAAATAATTTTCTAAGCTAATTCTGGGCAACGGCACACAAGTACCAACTAATCTTATCACCAAATGGGCTGCGAGGGATGTAGCCCAAACATGAATAAATAAATAAATCTAATTAAGTGTAAAATCAAATTATTAGAGACTATATATATGAACTATAATCCAACACCTTAGCTCAGTCGGTAGCGTGTCTGTCTACTGAGCTGAGGGTCTCGGGATTGATTCCCAGCATGACTGAAACATTTATCATTGGTGAAATATGGGATAACCCTTTCACAGTGATGAACTAACGACCGGGGACTGGATGTTGTGTCTGTTCTAGTCTTAAGTTATATTATAAGGCATATTAAGGTAGCTTAGCAAGCTTATAACGGTGAAAATATGGATTGAATAAAAAAAACTGACCTGGACCATAGGCTGGAAACAGATACGGATGTAAAAATAAATGGTACGGAGCCCTGCACGGACTTTCTCGCTCTATTGTTTAAAATTTGAGGTATTTACTCAAAATTCGTAATATAATATACACTGGTAAACCCGAGAACAAATTGCGCTATACATACGTAAAACATTTTTCAGCTCACGGTTTTAAATTTTATAATTCTATTTTTATAAATTAACGTCTTCCCTTGTATATTTGGACCAATAAAAAATATCGATATTGGGTCCCCAAGGGTCAAAACTTTGTATTAAAATTTTGATTTCCCGCTAAAAAAAAAATGGGCATTTTATCAGGGGATGCACATCTTAAGGTTATCGCATTGCTACTAAAGTTCTCTTTTATAAATTTTGACCAATAAAATATGTAATTATTCACTATTGAGTCTAAAATGAAAGTAATAGTTAATTGATTTACCAAGGCCGTATTCTGGATGGGGGATTGGGGGTGGGGGGGAGCCTTAAAGAAATTAAACGCATTAAATCAATGTTAAAGTCGCTACAAGTTTTATTGGCACGTAATACTATCTTACTAACCAGATTACATTTTCTAAATTGTTATTGATAATATTATTAAATTATTAATATACGGTAATTACTATAAATACTTAAGATAATCACATTAAGTATTAAATTGGTGAAAATGGGCATAAATGAAATTACACTAATTTAAGTAGCTATACTATAAAGTGGATTCCAAACCCTTCCTTCACCTCTGACAAGACATGTGGGGAATGCCAGGCCTCCACCGTGGTTCGGATTCCACGTTAAACTGTAGGTCGTCCATTTCATCTCACAATCACCCTACCATTACACATTAGCGTAAGTGCGTATAACCCGAACGGGTAGTAAGACGCGGTGCTAATAATAATAATAATAATAATAATATAAAGGGGAGTTAAAGTTTTACTGTTCGAAATGTGAATTAGTACAGCTATTTTGTCTAATTGATTGTATAGCTAAAAAAAACTATTTATATAATAATCGTTATGATGTTTAAAACTTATTTCCTTCCTATCAGTCCCTATTTGTTGATATTCTTATTATTTGCTTATAAAAAATTTCAATACTAATAGCAAATATAGAGCTATGCCCTTCATAAGAGGATTATTCTCAAGTTTAGCGCTACACTGAAAAATTACTTAAAGATTTACTCTCAAATTTTGACTTATTTTATGTAAATATTTATTGAGGTGAGACTCACCCTCCTCTCTGACCCAATCCCGATGGGAGCACCCATGTCCCTCCAAGCCCACCCCCCTCTTGGAGATTAAGTAGTATTTTCACAACTAGAGCTCACAAAATTGTATCAATATATTTGCCAATCTTTCAGAAACTGTTGTTTTTATAAAAATATATTTCATATAAGATTATTTTATTTTTAATCGTACTACTGACAAGAAGTGTATTAATCACAACTTGTGAATGTGGGGAATGCCAGGCCTCCACCCTGGTTCGGATTCCACGTTAAACTGTAGGTCCTCCATTTCATCTCACAATTACCCTACCAATCATTACACATTAGCGTAAGAGCGTATAACCCAAATGGGTAGTAAGACGCGGTGCTAATAATAATAATAATAATAATAACAATTTAATAGTACTACAATTTCGCAATGAGAAGCTATTTACTAACTCAAATAGTTACGGAGCTACGGAAATTTCTGCTCCTGTAAAATACCCTAAAAGTAATTTTCATGGAAAAATTAAAATAGACAGTTTATTTTAATTTTCATGGAAGAATTAAAATAGACAGTTTATTTTAATTTTCATGGAAAAATTAAAATAGACAGTTTATTTATAATCTTAATCAACGCCTGGATATGAATTTTAATCAAATTCGTTAGAGCTAATTTTGAGAAATTCAATATTCTCTCTTTTCGTCTTTTACCAAGCTAATCTCAATTTTGGGATTAAAAAGACACACAGTCAGCGTTGCATAGACCACATTTTAGGGTTCGGGGGGTCATAAGACTTCGACATCTATCAACATTTCTGGTTAGATTCTTTTTACAGTCACAATAGCGTTGTTCGAAAATTTAAAATATATATATATATATACATATATATAAATTTTATTTTTCGTATGGATTTAAAGTTATTGGTTTTATAAAAATGTTTCTTATAACATATTTGTATTATCATTGCAAATATGTAGATATATTTATAAGTAATTTCATATCTCAAATAGTTTCTCATATATGATAAAAAATGAGAATTTACGCGTCAGACCGGAATATCCGAAATATTGAGATTAGCCATTTTGTTAAGAATATTTAAAAATGTTATTAAATTTAATCAAAACCATTATAGCCGATTTTAAGAAAATCTACTTTTTCTCTATTTGCCCTTCAGTAAACTACCCTTAATTTTTGGGTTGGATATCCAATTCAAAAAAAAAACCTCGGGGTAACCCTATACAAACCCTAGATACCAAGTTTTAGCCAAGTTGGTAAAATAGTTTAGGCTCAAGTCTGAGGTACAGACAAACAGACAGACCAGACAGAAATTCAAAAACCACTTTTTCGAATTCGGGGAGTCTTGAATCTTCGAGGCTCACCAAAATCTCGAGTTCGATTTTTTNTTTTTTACGATCACAATAGCGAGAAAGTAAAAATGTAAGAAATACAGATGTTACTTTAGTTCAGAAACTGTTAACGATGATTATATAACTATAACTCATCTACGGTGAGTGTAGGTAAGTAATAGCCAGAAGAAGTATATGTATTGCAAACATTGTCTGGAAGTATTATTATAATAGTATTATTTTCAAACAAATACAATTTATTTCCGAATAAGTTGACGTTAGTCACTTTTAGACAATGTTCGCAATAAATAACCTTCTTCTAGCTGCCACTTAACTACACTCCCCACCCGCCTATATAAGTTATAAATATGCCCAATTAAACTAGTTCCTCGAATACCTGTTAAGTTAAACATTATATATTGCTGAGGGAAAACATGTTCTTTCAAATTTGAATTGAAATTAGTTTTCATAGCTCAAATATTTCTTGGTAGTAGTTTAAGCCCAAACTATGTATGTGAAAATTTAAACTACAGAACCCAGACAGTTAATTGTCAATGAATTGAATATATTATTATTATTATTATTGATACATTATGCTACTATTTCTATACTCTACGGCAACTTAAAAACAAATTACCTGATGATGATGATTATGATGATGATGATGATGATGATGGCTTCAAGAATGAATTTATTAACGTAAATCTCTTATGTCTAGAATCACGATTATTTCTAAGATTCAGATTCTAGATTTGTAATTTGAGGGTGAAATTATTATTTGTATTATTAACATACTTCAGCCAACTCTATTGAATATATTAAAGTAAATTATGTAGCTATTTGAGTTGCCAAACTACTTTTTTCGATGGTTATCTCATTTGAATATTATCAATTATTTTGAGGTATGGTCTTTTTTTCTTAGAAAACAACTAGAGTTCTACTATCACGTACTCACCTCAGGTCGTGTGCTCTATAGGTGTCACTTTTGATGCTTGTAAAATAAATTAAATAAAGAAGTGAAGGGTATAGGGGGAAAAGGTTAAGTCACATTACACATATTCTCTATGACCAAATCTATTATATCTCAAATCCCTTAAGGACCCCAGAAAAAGTTTTTTAATTAATATAAATATGAGAGAGACCTCTCTTAACCAAAATCCAAAATTCATTATAAAGGTATCATGAATGTCTAACAGATGGCCACTCTAAATCAATTTGAATTAAAATTTGGCCTTCCCCGTATTACCTTCGTACCATGTAAATGCTATCAATTTTGACCATAGTAAAACGTGTTTGTATTTTAGACCAAATTATTCCTTTCCCAAATTTCTATTGTGTTGTTTTATTTGTAACATACAGTAAAATAACGCAAGTGTGTTATTATTTCGATAGGAACTGCCTGGTTGGTCGGGGCTATATCGTGAAAGTGGCGGATCTAGCCATGTGCAGTGGACTGTATCGTAAAGATTACAGTGAAATCGGGGGACGCCCACCGGCGCCCATCCGCTGGCTTCCGTGGGAGAGCATACTCCTGGTGGGTTCATCGCTTCCAGTGACTTAACCAGAAGGCGGAACTCATATTCTCTGAATATACATTATCTTATTGGCAATAGCAATTAGCAGGTTTCTACGTATTCTTGTCAGTGTCTACCTAATCAATAAACGAGTAACGGCTTTAAGCACCTAATTAGGACAGCCATCGGCAGTCACGTAATTTAAGACGTTACTCTTTAAATACGCTGAATTGTTAGTGATGGCGAAACCGGGGTTCGAATACAGTGTGAAGTACTGTTAGCATTTCTTTCAAAATAGTTAGTTTTCCACTCTCCCTCCATGCATATGCTGGTACACTTTCTATGAGCTGTAAATCCCGAACAGGTAGTAGGACACGGTAATAGTTTTACTTATATTTATTTATTTATGTATAGTCGCTAAGGTGGGAGTGAAGGGACCGTAGGATAAGAGCAATATTTTTCAGTTTTTATAGCAAAATATTTTTGTCAAAATAACTAAAATATTTTTCCACCAGAAACAGAGCTTAATTTTATTAATTTATTCACGTGGTGATATCAACAGTTCTTGAATATTGGTCATGAGCCTAGTATGAGCAGCATTAGATGATAAATTTTTAAATAAAGAGATTTTTTAATTAAATTCCAGGACACTTTTTATATGTATTCAAGAACTGTTGGTATCCCCAGATGTGAAGAAAATTAAACTCTGTCTCTACTGGATAGTTATTAAATTTATCTTCACCATAAAATTATCCTCAGACAAAAACTGCATAAATATTGTCTTAAATTACGTTCCCTATGTTATTATTATTATTATTATTATTAGCACCGCGTCTCACTACCTGTTCTGGTTATACGCAACGTTCCCTATACTCCCAACTTAATTGTTCTTTAGAAGATGATGGATTCATACGAATCATTTATTATGTTCAATTTATGATTTGTGATTAATTTCGTCCAGGACCGTTACACATGTGCAAGCAGTTCGTGGTCCTTTGCAGTAACTGTATGGGAAATTTTGAGTCTGGCGAGAGAGAAACCCTTTCAGCACCTGACCAATGAACAAGTGATACAGAACGCCGAACACATGTACTATGGCGGAGAGTTACAGGTAATTCTTCAACATTACCCTTAATACGAATCTAGTAAGAGTGGATGGAAAGGGAACGTGATTAAATGTAATTATTGTTCAGCTTTATTAACGAAAAAAAATGTGTTAGAAGATATTTAAATATAATATAGCTTTGATATGTATATTAATTAAGGACTTTTCCTAAGTGTGACATCATGGCAGATCAAGATAGGATTTCCCAAGTTAGTGAATTTACGTTTTAATCAGCTAGTTTTAAAGATATAACGTTAAAACAACCATAAACACTCAAATAAATTTTAAAATAATCCTGCAGGGTCATAAAATTATTATTTTTATCTTGAAGTAGTTTTTTTGTAAAAATAGTTTTCCCACAAATCCTCTACAAATTAGGCTATTTGTCTTGCTCATAAAAATGGACTTTAGGAGTATTCCTGCCAGGATATGGATTAGAAATGTCCGTGGTAGCATAATATGTATATCTATAATAGGAAACAAGGAAAAGCTAACATTAAAAAGAGAGTGAATATTTTCAAGGCAAAATATTAAAGTAATTGTGTAAACTCGTCAGAGAAAGAGGGAAAGGGCTATCAGCATATAGACAGGAGCCCTCTCAAGGTGATCTTCTGATTTTCTTCCCTTTCTTTCTATTTTGTACATTGGCGTCTAAGTGTGATTGCGCTTATACAGTTTGGATGCGTCAAGTTAAGATGCAACCCTATTCGCAAAATAGCTTCGAAATCTCCAAGTTGGCAACTTCATTAATTTATTTTTTACATATTGTTGTACAAGCAGTATTTATTCCATTTTCCCCATTTGCCATGGTCATCTCAGAATTTCAACAAGACTTTTTCTCTTCATTTAAACAAATGGCAATGAAAAATATAAAAGAAATGTAGACGTTCCTATAAAATATGTAACAAAACTATCTACCAAAGCAATATTTAATTTTACTAAGCATAAAAAGGATTTTTGTTATAAAAAAATCTATAAATACTGATATTGCATATCCTTTCACTTTCTTGCAATATAAAACTAAAATTAGTTGAAAAAATGACACTTTGACACGGGAATTGAACCGGAACTTGTGGCTTAGAATGTCAATAATCTACCACCGAGCTATTCAGGATTCATCTCACATTTATGGTCTTTCTTCATTCATAGTTTAATACAGAGTATGTGGAGGACGTGTGGAGTTCATCAGCTACCATTAACTATCATCCCATTTTTCAATCAATTTAAATTAATTTAAAATAATTGAATTGTGTCTCACCTATATAAACATTCCTGTAATTAGATCAATGCATATCTGGTGTGTTGATATTCACAAATAAATCATTGTTTACAACTTAACAAAAGTACATGGATTTCATAAACACTATTGAAACAGAATTTGATAGACATTAAATTAACAATTATTTTTATTGTAACTTAAGATTTTCAAATCTGCTCCACATTATATATTTTTTTAAATGCTAATATTATAACACTATAGCAATTGAACATATACTTATCCAAAAATTTGACAACACAGGTATTTTGACGATGAACAAAGGGCAAGTTTCCCCATTAATAAATTAGAATAAATCAAAACCCTTTTGATCCTATTGTCCAAAATTTAATTAAGCCAAGCTAGCTTATTTAATCACTCACAGGTAGTCCTATATGAAATATGTTTTACAAGAATAAAATAATAAAATAAATTGTTTTACGACATTCTGAGCCCACTTATTAAGAAATTATTGAATTCAGGATTGAGGAAGTTAATAGTATTAATATTTCTTAAATAAGGACCATGTGTGTAGTTATTTGATTGAAATCTGCTGATATAAATTAACATTTTTGCAGCGTTAAGCTAAATTTAAAAATATTGTATTCAAATTTAAAGTTGTTGTTTTCATTGTACATCCTTTCCTTAAGCTTTAAGAAATTTGGTGCAGCTTTAGCCTCGGGTGAAGTCAACTTTATTTGGAAATATTTCAACCACTTCTTATAATATCCTATGTATTATTTTTGGATGCTTTTGGCTATAAATAGAATATTAGAGATACAAATATATTCTTCAAAGTAAATATTTAGAAGTTGCTGTGTTTGCGTCTACTTTGGTATAAATATGATTGTTAGCTCAAAATACCTATAACACACACTCAGAAGTAACAGGTGCAGACAAAATAAAGCAAAAACTGCTTACTATGTATCTTATTTCCTTAGAAAAATGTTAAATGTTTTTTTAATGTAATGATAAAATTTTATTCCTTGTGTCTATACATGCTTTGTTTAGATTATTTGCCTATGAAATTATTTCAGAAGGCATAAGTTAAATTGATTCATTTTAAACTATCCAAATTTACCCATAAAAATTTTAAATATTCAAATCCAAATTTTAAAATTCCTGCTCTTAGATGCACGTGTTCGTGTTAATACATTCTAAGTTTTGGATAAAAGCTATAGGATACGTCTACAAATGTTTTGATGAATTAAATATAAGCTATTATATTTGATAGAGGAGATGGGACGATACCAGTTTTTCGATTTTGATTCTTAAATTTTTACATCGATTCCTCGATACTATATTATTACTGAAGTAGGCTTACAAGATAAAATTAATGATATTTTTAATTTACACTATAGACTACCACACTTTTAATAGATCACCACGATAAAATTTAAAGCCATTAGAAATAAAACAATCCTAGTTTAATATTTGTGTAAGTTAGCCATCGAGGAGAGTGCTGTTATTTTATATTATAGTGGTATAGCCTACAACGATTGAAATAAGAGATAAAACTGAACACAGCTGGAAAATATACATATATATTGTCAATTGAAAATAATGATACCCTTGTTTACCTTTATTAACAAACTATAAGATCCAAGGCATATTAGTTTCAAAGAGTGAATAGTATTTGTAAATATTTATTCAAGAACACACTCGTTCAGGATCTAAACGACTACGTTTACGGCCCACTATAAGACCAGCTGCGCAAAACATCAATTCTTAATTTTTCAAATTTAATTTTGAGTAAATAATGAAAAAAATCATTACGAACTGCCTGTAATATTTGATATTCATTCATCATGTAATAAAGCATTCATGATAATTTGCAAGTATCTTTTAGGAATCGAAGCAGCAGTAATTAAGGTATTTTCGCGATTCTTTCAATACACTGAAGAATCGATAGGTATCGAGGAATCTAGTTTCCCCATCTCCAATCTTGTAGTTACGATTATAGCACTATCTAAATATTATATTCCTTAGAATTTAAAATTGACACCTCTACATTGAATTGAACCCGGAACCTTTATCTTTGTACGCCAAGGTTTTACCACTGAACTATCCAAGAATTGTCCTTTACGTATGGTCATTCCTCACTAATATTTTAAGGCAGAGACCCTTACGTAATTTAGAGACGATCCCTATTCTATTCTAGCCAAGACTCACTATTACCTGTTCTTGGGTATGATCCTCTTAGGTTCTTCTGCCAAAGCCCATGCTATGCCCAATCGAAATCTACGACCTGATGTGCGAATGCTGGAGAAGGGACGAGAGCTTAAGGCCGACTTTCAAAGAGATCTACATGTTCCTAAAACGCAAGAACATGGGCTACCGACCTGGAGACTGAAGAAGGGTCGCTCACAGCCCCGTCAGTGACGCCTCCTTTGGCTCACTAGTTTAACCTCCGTGTGTTCTGCATTGATCTTTTACATCGAACTAGAAGCCGTCGTCGTTCGTAAACGACAGCAAGTGCTCAAAACTGTCTGCGGTAAAAAAGTAAAAATAAGTTTATTTCTAAGCGTACTAATCTTAGTCGAGTAAAAATAAAAATAAATTTGTATTGTAAGGAAGAGAAGAAATACTACCATAAGTTTGTACAGTACTTTATACTATTTAGTAATAGTGTATAAGCTTACCCATAGTTTCATTATGGTGCTTCCATCTTATTAGAGAAAATTATTTATTTGATAGGGTGTACAATTTTATTATTTCTCTTAGGAAACTTCAATATTGGCGTACGGATACATAGTGAATAGTAACGTGAACTAAAGAAAGAGATATTTGTCATAGATTTTAATTATTTACATAATGTTTTAAAAAATAAAATAAAAGTAGCAGCATCTATAATATAATTGTAGTATCATGTTGTGTGCGTAAAAAAACCTTTCATCTTTGGGCTTAAAATGTATATATAAATTATTATTTTTTTAATTTTATCGATCTGAAGGTGTGTTCAGAAAAATACAATTTATATATTTTAGACTAGCCATATACCATAACAGGTGCATATAAGTCAAGGATAACACTTGCGTTGTTGGTTGTTGGGACTGTACTATAGTAAACTGTTTTCCTACCGTTCAGTATTAATCTTGTCCTTTTAGATGGGGATGTATGGAACGCGATTTAAGGAAAGTTTTCTTTTTTTGCTGTTATCATCTCAAAACATCCTATATTCAAAATAAATTAAATATTTCTTTAGTTGAAACAGTCTAATTTTCTTCACACAGTGACCTCAACAGTTGTTGAATATATATTAAGAGTGTCCTGGAATTTAAAGACAACTTTTTCTATTTATTTTTTAAAAAAAGTGTCTCATCTAATGCCGCAATGCTCATGACAGATATTCGACAACTGTTGATATCACCATGGAAAGAAAATTAAACTCTATTTCTCTACTGGAGACCTAGTAAACTATATAATCCAGAGAAAAAAATCCCAAAGTAGGGCCCAGGCAGCTGAAATAAATATAAAAAGTTCAACATTATAATTTTGAAAATATGTAATTCTAGCAGCAGGGTATAAGGTCCTTACACACACTTCTCCATTTCCATATCCATACAGAATTCTAATGATAGAACATTTATTGCAGGCAGTTATATTGACGATAGAGAATTATAGAACTTGTTAGAAGAATGCCGCACAGTAATTATTGTAGAATAGCCTATCGCTTTGTTTGGAGGTGTAATTATAACTTTTTTTTCTTGTCATAAAGCCTATTTTACTTTAATCGAGATGGATATTATTTTGGCTCAAGAAAAAAAGGTTTTGCTATAAAAAAAAATAAAGGAAAAATTTCCTTAACTCGCGATCACCACACTTCCACTTTAAATTGTAAAGCCAGCTTACACACATCTACTCACTACGTGCTTATGTGTGTGGCTTATCAAACGTACGAGGGGACAGTTTACTGGTAAAGTCCCCCGGAGCTAGCCTTGGAAACGACCCACGAGCCTCCCCTGACAATTTATGAGCTGACCTCTTTTTTTTGTAGGGGATTCACCGTGATTTACACTACCCATTTGGTTTATAGTCTTATGTACTTTATTATGTTAATGGTTAATAGGGATTAGTAAGATTATATTAATAGAAATTGTATCGTAATTTCTGTGGAGGGAGAATGTAAAACTATTTTGGAAAAATCCCTCTCACTACACCCAACTGATATTCGTACCTCTTAAATTTTATTAATCACCATTTAATTTATTTTCTTATAACGGTTTGTTGAATCCACAAATGAATACAGATTATTACGTTGTGTAATGGACCTTGATGAGCCTTTCTTTAATTCATGCTTCGTAAAACTTAAAGCTTTCCAATAAAGTTTTATTAAATTGGTAACAACCGTTTATATTTGAGAAGAGAGCGGGTATTTGATTACCTTTTTACTTTCTCTCAAACCTTTGGTTATAGATTTTTTGACTATCACGATATTACTAACTCGAGATTTTGGTTAATGTTGACTTTTCATGATCCACTGAAACCTAAAAGTGATTGTTGTGACGCCGTTTGTCGGTGTCTAAACATAGAACCGAAACTGTTTAACCGATCAGGCTAAAACTTGTTTTCATAAGTTTCCCCTGAGAATTTGTTGGGATTAAATATCTAACTTTAAAATTCAGGGTAGTTTACTGAGGGGCAAAATGAAAAAAAAAATCGATTTTCTCGGAATCGGCACTAATAAACTTAATTAAATTTTTAATCTAGACAATGTTTAACACTACCAACAAAATTGCAGTTCTAATTTTTCCATGAAAATAACTTTAATGTACGTTGAATTCATGAATATAACTATACAATTTTGATAATATCTCTGAAACTATTTGAAATACTAAAAAACTTTTCATTGTAAAGTTGTGGAACCATTATAATTAAAAATAATTTTTTGAAAATATTTTTATGAAATCAATAGTTTTTGAGCTATAAGCAAATACACACATACATATATCTTTGAAAACAATTCAATTATTGTTATAATTTATGGTGAACAGAGATGTTCCTTTTTTACCAATGTTTCTGTAACAATGTATATCACTATATAATGCTATTTGATTGAGTATCTCTGCAACAAATTATTATTTAGTTCCACAAATATTACGAATTTTTAGTAAATGTCTCTATTTTTATAATAAACTAAAGAGAAAGAATGTGCGATACACGTGCCATTTATTTATTATGAATAGCTGGAAGCATTACGCTAGTTATCTCAAGTCTCCGAAAGGCGTGCGTGGCTGCCTAAAGTTTGGAAAGCACTGTATGCAATAGCTCTATATATCTTCTAAATAGAAGAGACATCTGAGCAAGGAGACACGAATACTGAAGTTTCCTCCGACTTGTTTAGTATCCAAACATAGGAATACAACTAAATACGTTATGGAGATAACATTAAATATTGGCGTGAAAAGCCGCAAAATGATCATGCATGACCTTTCTTAGAAGTTGTCATTTATTTATTATTCAAAAGGATGTAGATACATTTTTTTGTTGATTACTAATACGTGACAGTGCCATTATGTTGACTTAATATCGAAATAAACAATAAAATACTTTGTATTAAAAGTCAACTCATGTGAATCTGTCTGGGACTCAAACCCAAACTAGTCGGGTCAGTGTTAGGGGTGGTAACTATCTTGTGAAAATCACCTGATACCATTTAGTTGACAGTTTGATCAAAATGGATCCAAATATGTTTCCACACACGCTATGTTTTATATTTGATTACTTCATATTCTTAGTATTAGAGATTTGCTTTATTATTATTACTATTTAATATATAGCAGTGGCTCTATAGTTATTTACATCTAAATTGTATACATTCAAAAAACTATTAGACTTCCAAGCCATATTCTAATCTCTTCATATAAACAAATTATCTATTTGGTTTTAAAGCTCCCTCTATATGGAAAAGCATTTTAAATGTGTCATATTTTAAGATCCCTTATTTTGAATATTACTGTACAGTAAAAACTATTTTTATATCTCAACATTAAATATACTGAACATGTGTAGAAATAAATATGGGAAAGAACAGAAGAAATAATGAATTGTTATTCGCATTTAAATACAGCTTTAAAAAATGTTAAAATATGACAAAAATTTAATAATCCCCACGTGCATGAAAAGTTATCATCTCAAATAACACAAAGGCTACATACAAGATATCCCAAAAGTCACTCTCCATAGGCAAAAATGTAATGTTATATATTTTTTATATAATTTCTGGATCAGTTAAATAATGTTGACTCAAGATGAACACTTCTAGATCATCCTCAAGGTCAACCAGAAAAGTAACAGGGAGTTAGCAAAAGAGTTCAATCACCAACATCCGGAAATAATACCAATTTCACATGTCAATGTTGGACAACCGCTGAAAATTTCAAGGAAACAGGATATGTGGCAGACAAAACAGATGAAGGACGTTCGAAAACTTTAACAGATGAAGGTATATGCACGGAAATCCTAGCAGATGTTGCTAACAGTCATTAAAAATTATTCCTGCGCCGTCAGAAAAAAAGCAGCATTCAACGCATCCTCAGCATGCAGAAGTGTCACCGTAACAAACTACATATACGGCAAAAAGTGAGTGAAGATGATCCAGTTCAGTGACTGCAGTTTTGCGATTGGGCTGTGGCAGAAATGAACCGTGACATACAGTATATAAAAATCATCTCGTTTTCAGACAAGGCGCATTTTTATGTGCCAGGGGGAGTTAATTGCAACAACACTGGTTTTTGAACCACTGAGAGCCCACATTGGTGTCGTGACAGTCAGTTACAGGGAAGTGGTCGTGTCATGGTGTGGTGTGGCTTTTGTAGTGACTTATGACAGAGGATTGGGCCTCTGTTATTTGTTGTAACTGTCACATGTGAGCCATTCTGAATCCTGAGGTGAACGCTTTCAGCAGGATGGTGCCTTGACGCGAGGACAACCTGGACAAACAGTTTGCAGGGTGATGGGTTGGTCGACGTGGGCCTGTGGAGTAGTCGCCCACGTATCCCTCATCTATAACACCTTTGGAATTTTATCTTTGGAATCACTTAAGGGCCATCGTGTATCTATAGTTCACTTGCTCATTTAAAGGTAAGAATAACACGGGTATGTCAGGCGGTGAACCCTGATATGTGTGCGAGTCACCCATTGAAACCTCTGCATGCAGCAGTACAGCAAGCACATCGGCCGTATAATTTCAATTACTGTTCATCCCATAGTGAGTGACTTTTGGGACAACTTATACATTTCATACCTATTTATAAGATAATTTATATATTTTCACCTTCGTTTTCTCAAAACGAACAGCTGTAGCTCAATAGGATACCCTTATAATAAGCCATAAACAATATAAAAACCTATTTTTTAAATCTGAGATTAAAAACTATATATATTGAACCACTCGTATTTTGTGTGTTGAGTGCTTTGTGTGTATGAACACACTAAATACCCAGAGAGGTTGCAGTTCTACCTTAATGATTTACACTATGACCCTATCTTATAAGATACCCTATAGTGTAATAGTACTATGTAAGCTTGCTACCTTGCAGGTAAATGAATGGTATATTCAATATTTGTATTTTATTGTCTTACACCTTTTTTAGCGACTTGTTTTGTATTTGTTTATTTAAGCCTCAGCAATGCTATCTTTATCACGAAATTTAAATATTATGTAAAAAGAGTGGAGTCAAAAAATCTTATGAGTTCATATCAACTTTGAGCTTTGAATAACTAATACTTATTTTAAATGTTGTAGGAAGTAAACCAAGAACTCTTTAGTGAGAGAACCCTTCCCCAATTTTATTTTGAAAAATATATCATCTAGCCATTTGGGCGACGTGTATTACGCTACTGTGGTAGTTTTGAGGGTAGAACGTAGAGGAAATGTACCCACATTTGAGTGGTAAGAGAGTGGAGAAATATTTAGTAAAAACCACCCTCTGTACTCATAGTTGTGTTTCTAACTCAGACTTATCCATCACCGGGAAACCAGACTAAACAAGCTTGAAACTTATACCACGTGCCCACTGGTGAAGAATTTAAAGAAATCCAAATGATGTTATTTTTCTGCCAGTAAAGCCAATCGTTCCTCATGCGAAATATATTATGGTTATCGAGTATTACCAAACATAAGAATCTATCCTAATATATACATAAACAAACCAATTAATCATAGGTCAAGTTGGTAGAAAATGGGTCTTATAGTAGTTGTAGCGGAGTCCGTATTATAATAGAGCCTTCGCGTTCACCTAATGCCAGTGAGTTTTATTTAATTATTTATTTAAAATCATAAATTATTTCAACCAAGATTATTAAAATCGAATTTTCACAAATCTTTTAAATAGTGTTGCATATAAATATGACTATAAAAACTAACCAAATTTTTCTGATTAAAAAACTGAGATTTTTTAGAATTTTTTTGTCAAATATTATTTTATTGTTTAAAAAATTTAAATGATCTAGTTTGACATCATTAAATATATAATATATATTATACCTACTTATATGTTTTTTTTCTAAATATTTTAGAATGAAATGTTAATAAAATAAAATGGAAGTTCATATTTTTATAGATAGCTGGGTGAGCTGAGATCATTGCGAGTAAATTCTATCATTTTTTTACTATCAATATAAAATAAGATCACTCCAGTTGAGCAGTAGTGGATCTAGGTTTGAGGACGCCCTAGGCCCGAGACGATATGGCGCCCTTTTTTTTGTAACAGTATATATATATATATATATATATATATGTGTGTGTGTGTGTGTGTGTGTGTGTGTGTGTGTGTATAAAATAATGAAAATAATAATAATAAGAAGAAATCTAATTCAGGTATAAATTAAACATTTATTTTTTTAACATAACAATTAAATATAGAATTAATAATAAATTGCTTGTAATTAAAATATAAATTATTTTTATCTGATTAATCATATAATAAATTTTTTTCTTGCTTTCGTCCGTGCGAAAATATCAATGACCTCCTCATACTTAATTTCTTGAACCAATTGTGCTTCAATGGTTAGTAATGCAAGTGCATTTAGTCTGTCTTGTTTCATACTTGCACGCAAATAACTTTTCACTCATTTCAGAGTGGAAAATGATCTTTCTCCAGAACAATTCGTTGCAGGAATACTTAGATATATACGCAACGCAATATCTAGCGCAATAAAATAAACTTTAAAATTGTGTCTTACAGTTTACAGAAAACCCAATCGATTTTTAATTTTAGTCATCTTAAAAATTTTGGCGCCCCTCAAAATTTGCCGCCCTAGGCCCGGGCCTCACGGGCCTAAGCCTAAATCCGCTACTGCAGTTGAGTGTTTTGTTAAGATTAGTAGAACAGAAATCCCAAAACGCCTGAAACCATGTAGGCTTATAAAGCTACTTGAGAAAACTGTCCATCAGAATAGGTTCAAATAGGTGAAGAGGATAATACTAACGACAATACAGTTTGTGTTGTGACACACCTATAAATTATATTGCTCAATTCACAAAGATCCATTACGCTCATATACCAGCTACCTTTAGTTTTCCATCCATACAGGCCTTAAATTCAAATTAGGTGATTTTTTTAAAACTTTTCAGAGTATAAAATTTCAAATTTTAAACTATGTTTACTAGTCCATATATGTATAGGTTCAAAAAAAGAAGTTTTGTGTTAATTCCCGTATACACCAATCTAGTGTTCTGTTAAAGTTTCTATCAATATTTAACCTAAATACGAAATCTAATTAAAATATCTCCGTTACCTAAGAAGTCCCCTTAAAGACTTAAAGAATCGACTTAGAACTCCGGTTTTATTTCAATTGAGAAAGATGGAGCTGTTAATTAATTATATGTCTTACATGACAATGATTCCGCTTTCTTTAAAGCCTAACTAGCACCTGCTAATATTACTTTAATTGAGTTGCAAACTATAAGTACGTAGGAAATTTAATATTAATAATAATGAAGAACTGAATAGTATAGGGAATTATACCTTCTTTTGGAATAAATAGTAGTTGTAATTTATGTTTTAAAAAGTATTTGTATATGCCGCATATCTTTGGTACCCTCTGTATATCTTGTATTATTAACAGATTAGCTAAAATAACTAAAATCCATAACTTATTATTTAAATACAAAATCTGATAAATGTATGCTAATAAATGTATTTAAGGTGTGAGTGTAGGGAACCTGAGAAATCAACGGTGTTCACGCCATTTTTATAGCAAAACTTTTTTCTTTACAAAATAAATCGCATTTTTCTTGCGCATAAACGTATAATTTGATTTTATTCATATGGTGAAATCAACAAGTTCTTGAATATCTGATATGACCATTGCTTCATTAGATGGCAAAATTTTTAAATAAAGAGAGAAAGTTTCCATTAAATTTCAAGACAACCTTGACAGATATTCAACAACCGTTTATATCACCATGTGAAGAAAATTATACTCTTATGTTCCTCCGGAGCAATATTAAACTTATTTTGGCCAAATACATTTTTTGCTACAAAAACTGCAAAAAAAATGGCCCTTTTCTCGCGGTCCCTACACTCCCAACATAAAGTTCAATGTTTTAAAAAGCTACTAAACAATAGTCTAGTAGAAATACTAAATTTTAGAAGCTACTGAATACGAAGCTATTTTTATAGCTCTGCTCTTAAAAAACTAATTAACTAAGAATGCAATAAAAAAATGAAATTATTGTACAAAACATCTCTTATACGTTTAATTAATTTTATTTACTTTAAGGATACCAGTTAAATATTTAAAAAGTTCCAATGTTAATTTAATTATGTGTTATTTTTATCTATTTACAAATATATAAAACCTAAAACAAGTAAAATCTTCATTCGTAAGGAGTAATAAAAAATACATATTAGAGGAAATAATGTCCATTGAAAATAATCTTTGATTTTAAATGTAAATTCTAACATGCACTTTTTCAACCAAGAAAAAATCCCGCTAGCTTCCTAACATAGTACTTATATTATATCCAAATGTGCCACTATTAAATATCTTTCAAACTGAAGTATATGATATATTTTAATCTTTACTACAAAGCACAAAACAAATAACTTTGCCTGCTTAAATTGTTATTCATTGTTATCGATGCTCATAAATATTGAAACATAAAAATAACAGTAATTTACTCCATAAATATGTATTTTTAAAAGCAATGTTATTGTGTATAGAGGCGAATTATCAAGGTGACTATTAATTAAAAATTGACAAAATCCAAACTGTTCGGTAAGCTAAAATTGTTCAGTATCATATAACAAAGAAAATAAAACAGTTTGAATCAAAACCACAACATGATAGATTGAAGTATTGTCCATTTGTCCCTATTAAAAAATAAAGTTGTATATCATAGTTTTTATCTCAATTCACCATTTATTTTAATAAATAATGTTTAGTTGTATTATATAAAGTTGACTAACAAAATTTTATAATGACTTTTTTTTTATTCAATGTTAATTTAAATAAAACACTATTTATTTTCACGTGTGTAGCACAACTTTTATACATCAATGCTTTGATTTTCTAAAAAAAAAAAATGTGATAAATGGATTTAATATTTTTGAAGCGTTTGTGGGGATAGTTTGATGTGCCACGGATGAGTGCCAACGTAGATATTTCTGTTCGGTGTAAATAATGCATTGCGTCATTTTGTATTTAAAGGTGACCTATAAATGTTTGTTTTAAAATTAATTGAAATTGGAACAGTTAAATTTTAGGTGACAAATTAACACACAATAAAATAGGAACAATATCCTCATTCATATGAAAATGCAAGATTAGGAAGGGAGAATTATGGAATACATCATTTTATACTGACTGTACTCATGTACTGCATTGTGAAGTCTAAGCACAACATAATTTTAGAAAAAAGGCTACAACCAAATCCCAGGTCATTAATTTACCACTTAATTTGGTGTATTATAATTATAAATGGTTCGAAACCTATATTTCTAGAAACCTAATTTAAAATTCCCCTCGAATCCAAAATCAAATCCTCAATTCTTTAAAAAAAAATTTACAACTTTGGTTAAAGTGGGAATATTTTAAAATATAATTCCTAATTATTTTTTATAGGTTTAGTTGTCATGTCTGGTGTCATAAACAACAAGAGAACACTTTTTTAATAAATTAATAATAAAATTTGACTTTTTTTTTGTGATTTTGTTATCCTTTCAACTATATAAGTCAAATAAAATTAGTTTTAACAATCACGTGAACAATTTTATTTTAAGTCGAGGTTCTCATACTTGTATTAGAGATACTTTTTTTTATTTAGATCTTTAGGAATTTAGAATCTCTCTAATATAACTGGATTCGGGGGAATTAAGGATTCGAGTGTCCCCTCTCTAAATTCTTAATAATAGATGCTAGCATTATGTCAATCTTTTAATTTTCTATAATATCTTAATTTATGTAGATATGTAAACCTCTTATATTAACCCCATTTTCTAAGATTTTGATTAGAATTCTAGATATGAGATTCCTAGATAAAAGTGACAGCTTGGATTTATAGAATAGCGGATTTTACTCATCTCTACATTAAAATTCTCTCATATCTCGGTCATTTAATATAATTTATTTTCAGGTTTACTAACGGTGTATGTGTTAGGATTCGCATAAGCCTTTAATAATATTTGATCCTTATCTGTTGATGTGTTCCTATAATTAATATGTCGTGTCTGTTGCAGGACAATCACTAAATTGTCCCCTTGTTTCTGTGCCCTCTACCTCATTTCGCCGAAGAATGTTAGTGATGTGATAGTAGTGATTCTAAAGAACTTCTATTTGCACTATATATATGAGGAAAAATATTATTAACATGCTTGCTATATCTCTTAGGAGTTTCCATTTATTTGTGTGACAAACTAAGAGAGTATATCTAAGTTTGGATCAAAATGTATTTGTGATAAGAAGCTATATATATTTTTTTAGTGGACTGAACCAACGCAGGTATGGCTTATATCAAAATATATAATGTAGATAATATTTTGAAGAAGAAAAAATTGTCGTTAAAGCTACGTATAATTTTGAAAAAATAATGTAGATGACTTACTTATACATAGATATGAAATTATATATTTTGATTTGGTTCATTATTTCCCCATTATATATGTTACTTCTAGTGTGTGTCAAAGTATATATTTATTATATAAAACTGAGGTAGATCTATAACTAGGACAATATTTAATAAAGACACTGATGATTGTAACTTACAACTTACTCGTTCCCGTGACAGTCTACTTTTTGCGATTACTTTTTTTTTTTTTTTTAACTTTGTCAAACATGAAGCCCTAGCTCTTAGTGTTTACAGTATTCTTCCCTGAGTGTTAAAGAAGTGTTGGTCACCCAAACCAAACAATATCAAGAAGGGGAAGGAAGCATAAACATTTACTTATTAATTATTGTATTTCAACAGCAGTTGTCGAATATTTAGAAGTTCTTGGAAGCGAACATATTACAAATTTTGGGGGGGACACTAGTAGGTTTGAGTACAGAAATAAGTCTAGAATTTCATGATGTACTTAGAAAAAAAAACTTTTTTTTTTCAACTAAATCCTAAATCTCAAATAATATAGTCTACGTGAATGATATAAAATGTATTGATATTAACAATGATGATATATAAATGAAATAATTTGTTTTATATTTGTTAAAAGTATTCTTTAGGTGTAATTAGTTGAATGTTTATTTGTGATTTATTATTATTTGGTGACATTAGTTTTTATCGTCAAAAATGAATCCTTAATATTTATTAAATTATAGATACCTAAACTGATAGTTTAAAAAATACAAATAAATTATTCATTTGTTTGAGAAAAATCTTAGTAGTTTGTTTACTTAAACAAATATAAAAGATTTAGCTAAGATGAAATTTAGAATTTATACTAATCAAAAGTCCCTTACCAAAGACCAAAAGAGAACTAGAAATAATCACGAAATGAAATTTATTTAAGTCTTTATTGTATATTACATAGATAGCTATAAGTAGAAATGTATACATATTCTTGTACTAACCAATTCATTCCTAGAATTATAGAAAGCATTTTAGGGACATTAATTAAAATGTAAATTATTTTTCACTTAATCCTCAAAACATTCACACCACATTGTCACATTTTTTTTTTAAATCACTTTATGCTAAGAACATAAGTTATTTAACTTAAATTTGCTGCTTTGTAAGCTAAATAGACAAACTTTAATAAGCTACAAGTTAAAATATTTCTTGATTTGAAATATTATATCACAAAGTTATAACATTATATATCGATTAAGTTAATATTTAGCATTCATTGAGGTATTCATTAAACATTAAATATCCTACCATTTTCAATTCAGCCAAGATAGCCAGCAAGTATTTCAGCAACGTCAATTAAGAATAATTGTTAAGGATCTATTGTCTGTTTATTACTATCCAAATTATATTTTTAACATTTTTATCATATTTTTTATTTGTTTGAACCTAGAATAATTATTACCAATATCAGCAATCAAACATATATTTGTCCTCATTATGCTAACCATATTTAATAAAGACATTAATTATTTTTAGGGGTATGAATAACATTTTTAGAGTAAAAAGTTAGTATTTGTAGAAACAGTTTATATTTCAATGTGGTGAGATGATTTATATGCATTTAAAATTCCCGCACTACATTATCCTCAATTGTTATGTATAGTATTTGAAACTTTTCGTAATTATCTAGTAAAAACCAAAGATTGAGTTCAAAAAATTTGCATTCAGCTTATAAAATACACAATCCAATAAATGGTAAAATAAAGAGAATCTACTTTACTTTAACAATTTCAATGCCTGTTAATAGTTTCAGAAAATATAAGAATCCTAATATTCACGCAATACCTTACTTATATTTTACTATCTACGCTTATGTATAGAAAAATATAATATAAGCTACAATTTGTTTTAAATTTTGAGAGGGTAGACAATAATATATATTGGCTAAGATCACTCTGTATACCACTGTTTGCAAAATTATTGAAAGAAAGTAATCTATCAATCAAGTAAGTTTGTGTTACTATATGTTTAATTTAGAGTGTAATTTTTATATTCAAATTGTACTAAGAAATGTAATAAAGTTTGTAGTGTGAGCTCGTCAAAGTTAGTATTAATTTTTACTATCAAAAAACCTTTAAAGTTTAGTATTTATAATTTATTTTTATTACTGTAAATTAGATCCGCATACAAATAATTTTAACATATATTATCTACACATATGATAAAAATGTAAACTTGTCTGTACGTTCGATTTTTTTTTTCCAGTAAACTCAAAAAGTACTCATCAGATCAAGATGGGACTTATTCTGTTGTACTTCTTATTTTTAATAATAAAAGGTGAGCTATTTACCTTTGCGTTTATCTCATCAGCCAGCAAAACCGTCTGTTAGTGTGGCTACATCTCCTTTTTAAGTTTATAACAATTCAAGTAAATTAACTGTTATCCTTTTTTTTAAGTTTCTTTGGCAACAAGGGGTTTGGAAATTTCAACAAACTTTGAATTGCTATTTTTCTGTTCTTACTTGATCGCCAAATAAACTGTAGTCTAAAGAGTAATTTATATAATAAGTTTAATCTTAACTCCAAATAGAAACTGTATTTGTTGTGTTGGTTGCTTTATATTCACAATAATAGGCAAATCATGATTCTTTAACAAATAGAACTTACACATTGGTTTTATATTTTCATTTATTTAAGGTAATTAACGTACATTTTCTGAACCAACTGATTATATCAGCACACGACTTATTAACTAACTTAAATCTCCTGGTAATTATAATTAAGTACTGAAAGTGGTAAATTCATGTTTCATCAATGTTAAATTTTTGGCCATGCCCAGAATCAAACCAGTGACCCCTAGCTCAGTAATCAGACACGCTAATGACTGAAATAAGGTGCCGGAATACAAAGAGATAAAGTTCAATATATTTATGTGATTTTATCTTACATTTATATGGGTGCATATTCAGACAAAGATAAATAGATTAATTAACACCCCATTATACCATATAAAATATTAATTAAAACGTTAAACAGCAGGCAACAATTTAAATATAAATAAATCAATATTAATCCATTATAATTGTGATATTTTGTTTTGTGTGTACCTATCCATATCACTTACGGTTGAGTGGAAACATAGTTCGGTGTTAGTAAACATCTGAAATGTAGACCAAACATTTGGTTCAATAGTGGTTCATAATTAGCGGAGTTGGCTATTAAATGAGATTTTGACGCCTTAAACCCTGTGACCTACGGTTTGTGTGATTCCAAAGCCAAGAAAAATAGAAAAATGGCACTTTTTAAGTATATTTATTTATTGAATCTCCAAAGTATGCACCTCGGGTGTATTTTTAAAAATCAAACATGTCGAGCTTAATGCCTTAGACCCTGTGTCAACTAGGAAATCTATCTTTAAGCTACCAGGCCTCCACCGTGGTTCGGATTCCACGTTAAACTGTAGGTCCTCCATTTCATCTCACAATCATCCTACCACTACACATTAGCGTAAGTGCGTATAAACCAAACGGGTAGTAAGACGCGGTGCTAAATATAATAAATATCTTTAAACTAAATTAACCAAGTACCTAATTTTAAAGGATAATAAATTCTTGTAGATAACGGTGGGCAGGACATGCAGCGAGAATGGGAGAATATGGAACCTTGTTAAATGGCAAACCCAAAGGTAAGAGACCATTGGGAAGACCTAAACGTAGATGGGAAGATAGCTTTATACTGGACCTGAAAAAGGTAGGATGTAATGAGGTGAACTGGATAGAACTAGCTCGAGATAGGGATAGGATGTAATGAGGTGGACTGGATAGAACTAGCTCTATATAGGGATAGAATGTAGTGAGATGGACTGGATAAAACTAGCTCGAGATAGGGATAGGATGTAATGAGGTGGACTGGATAGAACTAGCTCTATATAGGGATAGGATGTAATGAGGGGGACTGGATAGAACTAGCTCTATATAGGGATAGTATGTAGTGAGGTGGACTGGATAGAACTATCTCGAGATAGGGATAGGATGTAGTGAGGTGGACTGGATAAAACTAGCTCGAGATAGGGATAGGATGTAATGAGGTGGACTGGATAGAACTAGCTCTATATAGGGATAGATGGCTTACTTTTGTAAGTGTGGCAACGTACTTTCGAGGTTTTAATGCCATACAATAAGTAAATAATAAAACACGTGTCATTCCTCTAGTTAATATGACCTAGAAATATCTATCTATTCCAAGATCTAATTGTAAAACTTTATTTTAATTACTGATCAATATATATTTCATGTGCATTTTTCACTCAGCTCTAATCGTAATATAACTTTACCCCTTTCTGTTCCACTCCACCCATATCCTCCATATGCTCTTGGTTTTCCACAGATTAAAAGGACGTGCTAGTATGAACAAAAAACTATGCAACAAGGGCTCGCAGGTTGATGAACTATTGATTCATGGTCACAATTATTACCTAATACCAAAATAACTCATTTTGAAGTAATCGAAATGTGGTTTCCAAGCCAATGAACTTTATTAATGATAGAAGGAAATATTTGAGGTCATTTCACTTTTATTCTGGCACTTTTGAGTATGACCTAAATGCAGGTCAATTCCATCCATATGGCCATATGTATTTGCGTGGATGTGTGTAAGTGCTCTTTCTCTCTCTCTTTCTCTCAGACGCCCACACACTACAAATCATTCAAACCCGCACTTTCTCCGACGTAAGTACGTGATATATGCTAGTGATACGGGTATGAAACTTATGTTTGTTTTTCAAACAAAAACCTTAACTCCACCAAAACAAACAAATATTTTGGATCTATTGAGCTACGTTTGATGATGAAACTAGTAGAAGCAACACTGACCTTTTTTTTTATTAGTGTGAACATCTCTCCATTGATTTTTTTTTTGCACCGCAAATTAGCGCCTGTCCGTACATTTACTTTAAATTCTACCTTCCTCATTCCTACCATATTAGCGTGAATAATATTTGTATATGTATAACCTAAATGGGCTATGAGACGCCGTGGAAATATTTGAGTCAATTTGAGCATTTACGTAATTTCTCATTGTGAATTATTTTTATTGTGATTGTAATTTGGTTCAATGTAGTAATGAAACTAATGGTAAATATAGTAGTGGCACAGATTAATTAATATAAGTCACCGCCTAAAGCTTTATGGTTTTATTGAACCAACTAGATAGGTCATAAAACAGCTCAATAAACACTAAAGACATCTGATGTTTGGATTCTGTAACAATATCAGAAACCTTATATCAGTCGGTAGCGTGTATGTCTACTAAGTTAAAGGTCCTGGATTCCATTCCTCCCATGGCTGAAAAACGCATAATTGTTGAAATGTGGGTTTACCCAATTACAGTGATAAATTAATGGTGTGTGGCTGGATTTTGTATCTGTAATATATTTAACTGGTTTTTTAAGCCGTGTTCTGAAATAATCAGTCGGTTCAGAAAGTTCACGTTAAATATCCAAATAAATTTTAAAATAAATTAAATATTAAACTTAGTAAGACCAAAATAGTTTAATTACATTTTTCCTCATTTTCTAAATCGTCCCACAAAATGATTCCATACAATTAACATTAAATTCTGATTTAATTATCCCTACCTCACCAGCATAGTTAACTTTGTAAATTTCGGATGAGTTGTAAAACGCAGTGGAGTTACTTTTAAATGTATTTGAAGTATTTAAGGTGGGAGCGTAGGTAACGTCATCAAAGGTCAGTGTTTTTGTAATTTTTATAGCAAAACATGTTTAAAAATAATAATACCTCTCCAGTAGAAACCTAGTTTAAATTTCTTCACGAGGTGATATCAACAGTTGTTGAATATTTGTCAAGAGTGTTCTGGAAAGATAATGACAACTTTTTAAATGAAGAGAAAAATTTGGTCATCAAATACTAATCTGCTCATGACAGATTTTCAACAACCTACTGACATCACCATGTGAAGAAAATTAAACTTTGTTTGTACTGAAGAGTATTTTATATGTTTTTTCTATAAAAACTGCAAGAAAACACTGCCTTTAACTCGCGTTCGCTCCAAGCCCACCTTAACGTACTCTTTCATAGTTAAATAATTATATCGATATATGTCTTTCAATTATATTAAAATATAGAATTTACACAACACCCCGGTCAACCGGTATTTGTGAATCATTCGCCTATATTCCACATATTATCAAGGCCACCTTAAGGAAACGGGGGAGCCAGGGGAAAACTTAATTTGCTAGGCCTCCAGTTAACTGCCTCTCTCCCCTCCCCCCCCTTGAAAATAAATTTAAAAAAATATAATTTTTGTATTAATATTATTACAATGAATTGCCCCATTATACTAATTTCCAGCCGTTAAAGGTCTAATGCCCTAAAAGGTTAATACATGGAATAATTAACGTTAGAAGCCGTGTTTTTATACATATAAGGTTTGATTCATCGCTAGCTCTTCTTTAACTTTTCTTCTCCAAAGAAATTGATCTGTGTAAAGGTACAAAGAACAACTGTGCCAAGTTTGAAGTAAATCATTTAATACGTTCAGAAGTTATTGTGAGACAATATCCACCACAGACAAACAGACAGACAAAGGCAAATCAGTGAAGCTAAAACGGAGAACTCGCTTTACATTTTCAATAAACCAAATCATATTGTTGTAATTTTATTTGTTTTTACACTCCTACAATTTTTGCTAGATCGGCCATAAAAGGAGTCTAATATATGAGCCCATAATAAAAAAAATGTGTCACTACAACTTGTATTTCTCCCTGTCACCTAATCAAGCGTGCCCCCCACGCCTCCCCCTCACCAACCACCAAAAAAAAAAATACACAGGACCCTGTGTGACCACATCATTTTCGAACCCCGAAGGGTGGACCAGCATACTATTGTAGATGCACCTTTCTAAGAAAATATACAACATATACCGACTAAATAATTACTTCTTAAACTCTCTATTATCGTAAAAGTGTTATAGAATTTTCTATGTGTGATTAATGGTTTGTCTATAACACAAAATGGGAAAACTACACACTTCGATGACCGCATGGTATAACGTGTTACTCTATCAGGTAGATTAGCCTGCCGATGACGGGGAGATCAAGGTTCGAATCTCGGTCATGTGTACTGAGGCTGTTTTTTTTTTAAAAAAAATCAACTTCTACTCCATGCAAATGCGGGTATAATTCCTCTAAATATAACCCCTCTAATCCCTAAAACTATTACCGTAATTAGTACATAAGCGTACAACCCAAACGCGATGCTAGAAAAAAAATTGAATATAAGCCAAATAAATTTAAAAACCGTTTTAGAGACAAACCATTATTCATAAATGAGTACACTTTTTACACTTTTAAAACAATATAAAAATGATAAAGTAGTAATTGTGTTGCCATAATATGTTGAATGGTTTCTGAGAAATGTGAACCTACGATAAAATATAGAGTATAGGTATCCTTAATCTTTGCAAAAAGAGAAGCTAAAATTTGACTTTAAATAGATTATTCAACTACGACAAATTGAACCCAGGACACTTAGCTCACTACGCAGACTCGCTACTGACTGAACTAATCTGCCACACACGGTGTGGAAATTTTAAAAAAAATCCATGTAGTTGACGCCTTCTTATCACGACGGCATAGTTCCACTCTCACATATGAGGTTCTCCTCTTTCTACCTGTCTGTCTCTTCATTCCCCTTCACACGTAACTCATTCAAACAAGTAATTACAGACTACGCGCCCGTACTTACACAATACCCAGGCCATCACGCGTGTGCCTAGCGAACGAACGAACGGTCATTGGACAGGTCGGGACTTCCAATCCCAACCCGCTCGGTTGGTGATGACGTCAACACGTTACACGGGCTGCCCTCCTTTACACCATGGCCACTATCTCTCTTTCTCTACAACTAGCGACAATAAATGTGAGGGACTGACACAAATCGTCACAGTTTCACGACGGCAACATTCGTGACAGGTAGTCTGTGACGATTCTCTATCTTGTTCACCGCTGGTCTTGGTCGAACCGCGAACTTTCGTCTCGTCATGCCACAGGGATATCACTGCTTGGTAGCTTTGGCTCTTCTCTCTGCAGCGGCCGCCGCGCCGGCTCTTACAGGTAAGACTTTGAGAGTAGCCCTTCTCGAATTCCCTCTACAGTAGCCCCGTGGCTTCTTTGGTGCTGACTGACAGCTCACAGCTGACTTCTGACAGTACACATTTAGGTATATACCTAAACTTTGACTATCAGAAGTGACAGCTGCTAAACACATGTTTTTACAGATCATGTGGTTCGGCGTAGGGATATATAATTTGGTCTAGTAACTTTTCAACGCCCTCTGCTGTGAGCTGTAAGCTGTCAGTCAGCACCAAAGAAGCCATGGGGCTACTGTAGCAATAGACTGGTCTGCCGGTGACCGGTAGTTCAGGGTTTGAATCCCGGTCGGGTGTAGTGAAGTTTTTTTTTCCCCCCTAAAGGGTATTCTACTTGGTTAAAAACCAGTCGGTCAGTACCTATAGGTTTACTAACACTTGTTCTGTAGTGCATCGTATAGGCATCATCTCTAAATAATACTGTCCTGCATAAAAACAGTACGTATGGTCGCTCTCTTTATATTATACCATGTTGCTGTTTAATATTTATATATAAATAATCCACTTCAGTGTCCACATGGTCTAAAACGCTACTCTCGCAGTAGACTAGACTGCTGTTGATGGGAAGATCGAAGTTCGAAACTCAGTTGGGTGTACGGAGATTGTTTTTTGTTGTTTTTTTCAAAATAGTTTTCCACTCTCCCTCCACGCAAGTGTGGGTAAGCTTCCCGTAATATATAACCTCCCAAATCCTTAAAATCATTATCGTAATTAGTACGTAAGCGTATAACCCAAACGGGTAGTAAGACGCGGTGATAAAAAATTAGAAATAATAGTGTCACCCACTTCGGTGGCCGTGTGGTCTAACGCGCCACTTACGTGTTAGACTAGACTTTCCCAGACAAGGAGATTAGAGTTTGATCCCTGTCAGGTGCACTGAGGGTGGTTTTTTTCCAAATGGTTGTCCACTCTCACCCCCCCGTGCAATTTCGGGTGCATTTACTCTCAAACCATCCTAATCCCTAAACTATGAGCGTATAACCCGAACTGGTAGTAAGACATGGTGCTGATAATAAAAATATCGTCTTTATTTAGGCCAAGCCAAGGCCAGAGCCAATTCTTACCACATGATATATTTGTCATTGGGCGTGCAAACTGGTTGGCGCACTGTGTAAGGTCGATCCACAGCTTGAAGAACCTTCTATGAAAGTAAAAAGAAGTGTTAGGGGACGGCCAGACTGGGCGAGCAAGCGACTAAAATATAAAATAGAACACATTGGTTGTAATGAGAGGTGGCCAGACTGGAGCGAGCGCGCTTGAGTAAGAGAACTGGTTCTATTTTCCAAGCACGCGCGCTAGAGCCGGTACAGTCTAGTTTACAGGTGCTAGGAAATACTATTATATGTTGGTTCATTGAATGCTAGGAAAAATTCTTATATTGACATTTTTATTACTATCGATAGGTTTGGCACACTTGCTACTAACGGCCTAATTTAATTGGTAAGATCATAAACCGTACCAATACACAGTAGCCCCATGGCTTCTTTGGTGCTGAGTGATAGCTCACAGCTGACTTCTAACAGTCAACATTTAGGTATATACCTAAATTTTGGCTGTCAGAAGGGACAGCTGCTAAACACATGTTTTTGCATATCAAATGGTTAAGCATAGGGACACATAATTTGGTCTGGTAGCTTTACAAAGCCGTCAGCTGTCAGTCAGCACCAAAGAAGTAATGGGGCTACTGTATGTATAAATATATATATATATATAACTGATATGAAAATACTTCAATATTATAATCAAAGTAGTCCTTTACAAATAAGAATCAACATTAGCGTGGGGAGAGGATAAGAAAACCACAACAATAAATCATTTGTAAAAAACCACCCTCAGTTCACTGAGCGGAGATTCGAACCTTTTCCTCCTTGTCAACAACTATCGAGAGCTATTTGCTAATCGCGCGCTTGTCAGTCTGGCCGAACCCTTAATATTACTTTTGCATCATGGGGTGGATTCTGCATCTCTAATTTTTCCACATCTGGAAGCTAAATATATTTAAACTATCGACAATACTGGGGACTCTCTGATATGTTTCTATGTTCTTTAAAAGGATCTTATAGACAAAGAAAGATAAGGTAAACAATTCAAAACAATATCATTTGTAGATATTGACTCGCTTTCTTTGTTGGGTAAACATTAATGTCGGGGAGTGAGCCTGCCATGTGGCTTTATAGTAGTATATTAATGAGTTGAGTTTCTTACAAGATTGCACCCCTAATTAAGTAGTGGAGACGGGACAAAATAAGTCACCTTATATTAACTCAGATAGGATTTAAACCCCTGCTTCTCTTTCAATGGCAATCAAGTGCAAATTGATCTTAACACAAGGTGCCCACAAGCCCCTGGGGTCACAATTGCTATTTTGTAAATTTTATCAATATTATGTTGGTTCTGATTTAAATAGAAGATAACTTTTTGGCTTATAAAAAATTATTAAAACAATACTAATATATTTATTAGTAAATCCATGTTATTTGAAGTTGTCACTTTTTACTGATAATATTAATACCAATGAAATAATACTGACCACCTCTGTGGCCTTATGGTCAGAGTTTCTGAATACACATTCATTGGTCATGGGATCGATCCATGGATTTTTTTAAATAAAATAATACTTATAGTATATCAAAAATGTAGCAATGTTAACCAGAAAAAAAGTTTGTGATTTTTCAAAGGTTTTCCGAATATCAATCCTAGTAGTTTGTTACAATGTTAGCTGGTTTAGTAAAATGAGTTAAACAGAATTAATATAAATACTTAGCCCCACGTCTTATTACCCGTCCGGGATATACGCTTAAGTACTAATTACACTTATAGGTTAGGAATTGGGAAGGATGAATATAGGAAGTGAACCCGCATTCTCGTGGAGGTAGAGTGTAAAACAATTCAGGAAAAACCACCCCCAGTTCACCTGAGCTAGATTCGAACCTCGATCTCCCCGTCCTCGGCAGTTTATTGCCACACGAAACTTGCCTGTTAGCTAACTACACCACCGAGGTGGGTTAAACAAAATTAGAAGTAGGCCTACTAAGTAATTACTAGCTTTTTTTAACACTTTATAAAAAAAAATATCATGAAATCCTTGCTCAGTAGACAACCATTTTGTATATTTAAGACTATTTTAAATGTTAACAATAGTTATGGTGATTCGCGGATTAAAGCTAACGATAGCAATAAATTTTTGGATCAAGCCTTTTATGCTACATATAATTTTAGCTTTATTAATAAATACTTATTGAGATCAATTTATTATATTTCAAAATCAGCTATTAAGAGTATATAATAAAATCTGTGAATATATGTCATATATTAATTTGGAAGTGTTTTTTGCAACAATTCTTCTAAATTTATTAATTAATTATTAGCTTAACCCGTTCCGAAAGGTTCCACTGGACAAATACATTACATACAGCGCTATTTATTTATATATACATATATATGTATATATATATATATATATATATATATATATAAACATATACATACACTCATATTAACAAAGCATGGTATTGGTGAAATACTGACTAAATATCAAATTAAAATATCTTTCGAACTGGACTTGAAATTGCTCTCTAACACGCAACAAGAGGGCTGAACAAGGGGTTTTGGATGAAGAAAAAAAAGAAGCGGGCAGTAAACCAAACAACCTAAAAAAAGACTATTATTTAAAGTGGTATATCCGTACAGACTTGAAACATTCCATCAAATCGTATCGGCACGATCTTTTTTTTCTTTCTACGAGCTATTTCAGCGCATAGTTTATCCTCGTGATAATGATCTCATATTACCCATCAATGAAGGGTGATCCCCCCCCCCCTACTCACCCCCGAGGTTAGAGACGCACCAAACAGTAGCAATTCGGTAGCAACACGCGGTAGCACGAGATGGGAG
>CABFVX010000025.1:490922-506848 GCA_902151425.1 Timema shepardi
CCCCCCCCCCCCTAACTCACGTTTCGTGACTTGCGCACAAGCTCTTCGTGAACGACGTGTGCTAGCCGGAGCTTCTTCACTCACATGGCATCTTATGGAGGGCACGGAGGGGGAGGGGGGAAAAGGTCGTTACCGTGACCGTTGAGTTGAGCGCATGTGCGGTAACTCAGCGTGACTGCCGGACCTCGCGTTCTGTGCGTGCTAGTATCTAAGCATTGACACACATTGTTCTACCATCACGTCTGTACTACCCGTTCGCATATGCACTAATTACTCTCATGTGTTAGAGGAGAGTAAGGTTGAATATAAAGAGAGTGTACCTGTATTTGCGTGAAGAAAGAATGAAAAACCATTTAGGAAGAAAAAAACTCCCAATACATCCAACTGATATTCGAAACCCGATCGGCCCGTCATCGGTAGTACAGCCTATTTCATAAGCGACGCCTTAAACGATGTGGCCACCAAAGGGGATATTCGCAAAATTTATGGTTGCAGGCTTAAAGCAATGATTATATATTTTTGTAATGTGTTTTATTTTCTACGCGTCCTACAGCCCATTTAGGCTACACCCATATTATATCAATGGGTTTGAGGTGAAGGTGACCAATGTGTATACCTATATTTGCGTGGGAGGAGAGTAGGAAACCATCTAGGAAAACACACCAGTTATAGTTGGCTGGGACAGGCTATTGTGGCAGTAACGTTTTAAACCGAATGACTAACGAGTGGCTGTCGCACAATTACCATCAGACCTTTAATTTACATCATTTATTGTTTACAGCCAATGGTCGGCTCACATTTTAATTCAAGACAGATATTTTCCACTACTGGCTTGCAATGTCTGTCGTAGCTCCCTCCACCTGCCTTATCCCACAAATGATAAAATTTTCGGCCATTCCGGGAATCTAACCCGGAACCCTTAGCTCAGTAGACAGACATAAAATCGAGTGAACCAAGGTATCTCAGACCTATGTGAACATTTAATTTATTGAGATATTTCATCTATTCAAAATAATGTACTCAACGATTTATTTTAACTATGCCTACTTGTATTATACTATGAATCAAATATATAATTTATTTTGTATACTGACGCTGTATATAAACATGAACATTATAACTTTGCCATACTCATTACTGGAATTGGATCAAATTAAAAAATATGTGGTCTGGTTTTTTTGGGGGTATCTTATGCAAATAATCATATTTAAATCAGATTTTTTAAGATCTAGACACCCTCAGTCAATAAAGAGTTTGCCTGATTAGCTAAGTGTCTAAAGTTCGCTTCCCGTCAAGGCCTAAAATTGTATCATCTGTGAAATGTGGAATTTTTTGGGGTTGGGTGTTGGGGCAATTCTATATTTCATTTAGTTGAATAAAGCAGTTTACTGATATGACCAGTCACTTCAAAAAGTGCACGTTAAATACCTATCTTGAATTAACAAAATATTAAGTTTACATTTCAGTGACGTTCACTTTATTACATTTGTAAAGCAAAATATGTTGTAAAAAAGTTATAATCCGATTGTCAGAATCATTGGCTGTTACTAATAACCTATAAATTATCACTACTATACAGATTAATTTCAATAGAGTAGACTTTCTTTACTAGTAATTTTGATACATTTCGTTTATTAAAAAAAACTCCATGGCATAATCCCGCAACCGAGCTATACCGAACCGACTGCTGGCAAAGAAAATGCCAACTTATGCGGATAGATGGTGTCTTGTGGTTGGAACAACGGACCCTTTAACTGTTAATATCAGTTCACTAAATCAGAGCTGCTACTTTTTTTAAATTAAAAATTGCTTCTAATTTGTTCTCACAAAGCTGAGTTTGACCCCGTTCAAACCCAATGCTCGACAGAAAAGTCTAAAAGCGTTGGGGATCAAACCCAGGACCTCGTTATTTATAGCCAGGAGCTCTGACCACTAGACCACGGGTGTGGTCAATCGAATCCTTAACTTATTTTTATTATAGCTATTGTATAACATTTCAAGAGGGCGTATTGACTTATTGCAGTTTAATGGCAATTTTTTTAGGGCCAAAATAAAATATGGTTCCAGTAAAAATATAGACTTTAATTTTCTTCACATGTTGATATCAAAAGTTCCTGAATATCTCTCAAGGCGGTCCTGGAATTTAATAGCAGCCTTTACCAAACCCTTCCTTCACCTCTGACAAGACATCTTGTGAATGTGGGGAATGCCAGGTCTCCACCGTGGTTCGGATTCCACGTTAAACTGTAGGTCCTCCACTTCATCTCACAATCACCCTACCATTTTACATTAGCGTAAGTGCGTATAACCCGAACGGGTAGTAAGACGTGGTGCTAATAATAATAATAATAATAATAATAATAATAATAGCTTTTTCTCCTCATTTAAAAATATTATCCTCTAATGCCACTGTGCTCATGATGGATATGAAGGAACTGTTGTGAAGAAAATTAAAGTTTAAGTTTGTATGAGAGCAATATGTTCTTTATTTGAGACAAACAAAAATTCCCATAAAAACCATGTCCCCTTGAAGCCCACCTTAACAACTATTCAAATAATCACAATGTTGTCCATCTCGACAAGTAAATGATGATCTTTATAGGTGAGCCACAATCTAATATTACACTACACACTGAATACTAATATGGGTGTTTGTAACATAGTAATCTTGTTCGAATAGAAATGGGACAGTTCTCCCGACTTGTAGGAGTAAAATGAGCAGTCCCGCACACTGGTGCTGTCACTAATTGTGCCTATCTACACGGGGAAACACCACAACGAGGTCTATAGTGTATGCAATAGAGTGTACTTAGCTTCATTAGGGGAAACTGTACGTTTTACCCGTCTTATTGTCCTGTGCAGTATTGTTCTAATTGTATACATCCCTGTTGATTCATGACATGCCTTACAGGGTTTAAATGTTGTTGTAGGAATCGTTGCGAATTGTATGTAGGAAGCACAAAACGTAACAAGATAACCTTGGTCTCAACAATACATGTTCAGTGAGGTTGGCCAGTTTAGAGAAGATGGCTAAAATAGAATGGCAGATCAATAACGCTTGTTAGAGAGAGTTTCAACATGGGATGGATATTACAAGGATGAAATTCCTCCAACTTAATTAATAAAAAGAAAGACCTTAAATTAGCTATTCGCTACTAAGGAGACTGCCTTCCAGAAGGTAAAAGTCCAAACACTGCTATATTTCTTATGAGAATGCAGAATTGCCAAAACAAATGACTGTACTTTATTTTACTTAATTACTTGTTCCATTATATTAGCCTGTATCTAGCTTTCTAAAACATGCATATCAATAAATAACTGCCGCAATTTTGGTAAAACATCTTTTAAAATGATCTTATTAGTCTTATTATATTTAAACATCTAATTTTTTTACTTCATTCAGAGAAGAATAATTATCTATAGTATGGATACCTGTGGATGTATTGTAACCTCATTATGGGGCAATCCATATTTATAATTACCAAACCACTCCTTAAATAATGTAATATTGCTGAACATTTGCAACGTGTTTTAATGCTCCAGAAGGAAGCCTCCTTTGCAACAACAAAAACATGTTTATGATAATTTCCTATAAATACAAATACAGTGCAATTTTTATATCAAGGGTTTTTAGAAGATACGTATGTATTTTTTGCAGCCTAAAATTATGAAATGTTACTATTTTATTAGTATGGGAGAAAGCAACGCTATGCAATTAAGTAGGCCTATATATGAAAAGCTAAACTTGAGGGATGACAGTTTATAATTACGAAGATAAACCTTAACTGAATTATATTCAAATAAATTATATGTTTTATTTTATAGGTATTGATGATATCTAACCAAATCTGCTGGTGCATATCATATTACTTGACATGAATACCAGGTGACCTGGTGGTCTAGGGGTCAGGTGTCGGACTTCTGTGCTGGGTTCCAAGGTTCAATCCTCAGTCCCGGCACAGATTTATCTGACTACCCGACCCTTTCTTAACCTCTGACAAGACGTGTATTAATCACAACTTGTGAATGTGTGGAATGTCAGGCCTCCACCGTGGTTCGGATTCCACGTTAAGCTGTAGGTCCTCCATTCCATCTCACAATCACCCTACCATTACACATTAGCGTAATTGCGTATAACCCAAACGGGTAGTAAGACGCGTTGCTAATAATAATAACATGAATACCTATGTGAAAGTATAGCTAATAACTTTTCTATGATCCAGTTATCAAAACTGAACTTTTACCACTATTTTACTAAAAAAAAAACTGTTAATGTACTTTATATAGCTAATTTTAGCATTTTTATTGATCCAAACTATGACTGACAAACTGTTAAATAACATCTACATTTCGAAATAAACTTCAAAATATATATATTATTCAGTATCCTATGTAATGATTAAAATTGACATCCAAACCTACTAAGTAGAGATAAGTTAAAATATCTAAAAAATATTAAATAAACGATGTTTCAATGTTTCTCAGTTACAGATTTCGTTTATGTGGTCTAAATACACACATTTCATATCAATCCTCCAAATTGAGTGTCCTTAGAAGAAATGAAGGTTCGTTGTCTACTATATCGTTGAGGTCTCTTTATTTTTCTGTTTTACAAACTCAATGTGAAGTAATTTTTTTTATAGAGATAGACTTATTTTATGCGCTATATTACACTTATAATAGATAGCTCTAAGCATATATATAATACTTATATACTTATAGATAGCGTGTGCTAAGACTGGACTATATTTAAATGAATGCATTACTCATAGTTCAAAACGTACACGTGTTTAGAAACGAAACAGGCCGAGTAAGACCCCGTGTGACATAAGTTGGAACAGCCTTCCGTGTCACACGAGCAAAACAGAGTGTATATGTATCCCCAGGTGTGATATTCTTTAAACCAGGCTACATTTCACTGTTTGTATTGAGGAAACTATCTGGGATTCAATCATTTTTGCAGGCCCCTAATAGGAATCCGTAATCTTATGTTAGAAATTGATAACAGATAGGTAACATAAACGACTGGTTAGTAAATAATCTAGTCATGCACCTAAGAACATACCAACCAGCGATGTAGGCTATTAAAGTAATTAGAATGGTTGGCCTACTGGTTTAGTGGTCAGCACTACTGGGTACTAATATAAAATTATCTGGTTCAATTCCCGGTGGTACAATAGGTAATTTTTCTCTAAGAGGAATTGTTACTATGGTCACCATGGTCTGGCTAACTAGGTTTTAAGTTAGGTTTAATAATTCTAGTGGTGTAAATAGGTCAATATAAAAGAAGCGTCCTACGTTGGTTTTGGCATGTTGAGAGAATGAGTGTGAATCGAATGATGAAGAAAATATATGAAGGTAGAGTATGTGGATCAAAAGGAAGAGGTAGGCCATATAAGATTTGGCTAACTGTTGGAGACGAATGTGTGAAAAAGAAAAACATTACCAGTTTTAAGAATAAAAGAGCAGTTATGGATGTTGTTGAAGCGAAATAAAGATGCAAGGAAAGGGATGTGGGAAGAAAGTTTTAGTGAGGATGCATTAAGTACGGAGTTGTTTTTGAGCTATATGTACAGTCTGTTGCCTTCTTGGTTACTGTACATATTATTTTGTTTCAATTTTTTTTTTTGCATTTCTTGACTTAGCATAATACTTCACATACAAATAAAGTATTTTCCACTTTTATCCTAATCTGTTCATATTGAAATTATTATTTTCTTACTGTAGTTATTTATATGATACTCTACCGTATATCATAAGGATATAGAATTTTCAAAATTAAAGTAAAACTTTAGTAATTTTAACTTATATTTACTTAATTATTTATTGTAAACTGTAAAATTTGTTAGCATATTATGTTGAATTATTTTTATTTAAACCCATTTTAATCGTTGTTTTGATACATTTAAATTAATTAATTATTGAACCTTTTAAGCAAATGTGTTCCAATGATTTATTATTGATAAAATTCTACTATCAGAAAAATCCCAGATTTAAAAAAAATCATCTTATCTATCATGTAGTTTTACTATACAATAGGGTGACCTGGTGGTCTAGGGGTAAGGTGTCAGACTTCTGTGCTGGCAGCCGGGGTTCAATCCTCTGTCCCGGCATAGATTTATCTGATTACCAAACCCTTCCTTCACCTCTGACAAGACATCTTGTGAATGTGGGAAATGCCAGGCCTCCACCGCGGTTCGGATTCCACGTTAAACTGTAGGTCCTTCATTTCATCTCGCAATCACCCTACCACTACACATGAGTGTAAGTGCGTATAACCCGGACGGTTAGTAAGACGTGGTGCTAATTGTAATAATAATAATAATAATAATAATAATATACAATAGCACTTTTTATTAGAAGAATATTTCATTGGCATAAAATAAAGTATTTAAAATAACCATAAAAAGTAATTGATATATTATTTAGATTTGTATTTAAGATTTATTTGATTGTATGGCTTATAACTGACACTAATGAGTGTCAACCATTATCAATAAATTCGAGGAGGTGAGTTAGGACTAACATTATTAAAATGAATAACTATTATCATCCTGCATATAAACTAGAATGAATAACAAATTTTCAATACGTTAATTCACGCTAGTCACCTTCACCATTGGGTGCATGGCCATAGGCATCAATCTCGTTTTGTCTGGTTAGCAGCTACGAAAAGGTTTGGGTTCAAACCCCTGCTGGGTATAATGCAGTATTTTATCTAATTAAATGGTTTTACATTCATTGCATGTGGGGTTATATTTCTTTTAAATTCTTCTTCTTAAATTCTTTAAATTCTTCTTCTTAAATTCTTTTTTCATTGGGTGCATGGCCATAGGCATCAATCTCGTTTTGTCTGGTTAGCAGCTACGAACAGGTTTGGGTTCAAACCCCTGCTGGGTATAATGCAGTATTTTATCTAATTAAATGGTTTTACATTCATTGCATGAGGGGTTATATTTCTTTTAAATTCTTTTTTACTCATCCCTATTTCATTAGTATAAATATGCGTGGATATAGGATGGGTAGTAAGATGTGAACTAAGTTATATTAATAAAAGTCTAATGTTGCCTGTACACATGTATATATATATCTCAAGATAATTTTTAGTACGTCTCACTAAGATAGTAAGCTAAAATTTGATGAAATTATAGAGAAACCCTTCAAGAAGTGCGCAAATGCTTCAAACTTAAAAATTGATTTAAAAAAAACTCATTTAGTTAAATCTTTCAATTTAATGACATATTATTGGCATTTTGAAAGTAAAAAGAAACTAGAACATATGTTACAATCTCAAATACAAAGATAAATTGCAGATTTTATTACAGTGCCCTGTTCTTGTGGTTTGGTTGATTTGTATTCATATTATTTAGTAAAAAAATGTTTCTTTGGTCAATGAAAATTTTAGAAGTAACTTTAAACATGTTTATTTAATTTGAGCTTACATTTATATTGCCTATTCTGTCAGGGCAACGTCTATAGAGGGAAATTTCCCCAGGTATCACATTCCAAGGGGCCACATTTCCTCAAAAAATTATTAAATTAAAGTTATTATTCTAAATCTTGCAACAGATATTGTATAGATAATTAAAAGCAATAAGTATTCGCTTATTGATAGGATTCCATTCCAGATTCCTGAAAACACTAACTTTATGTAATTTAATATTTACGTTATTCGAGTGATGTGCTTTAGTACAGTAGAATACACCACCATTGTGCTACCGCTGTCAGTTCACAAAAAAAAAACTAACAGTGCGATAGTGCAAAGAGGAATTCATCTCATTTGTGTTTAGCACCAAATATCGATGTAGTCCCCGTAAACCCTGACATATCTTTTACTTTGAGACGAAGGCTACTCCCAGTTAAACTATTATTATCATTTACTATTTATCAGTTACAAGGTAAAACCTGGACTAGAGTTGGTATTTATCTGCCTGAGTTAATTTTCAGCCATGGACAATAATTGCACGTGGGTTTTTTTTAAGGGTGCAAAGATCAACAAACGTAAGGGTTAAAACGTTAAGAAATAAAATCAGGGGACACTGATACCGAAAAAGCCTACAGTATTCACAAAAACATAGTGTTTATAAAGATTTTTTTTAAATGTATTCGTTGAAAATAAAATTACTATAGTTAATTTGCACTTCAACCACTCTTACTTATTATAATTAGGTGACATAAATATACTTTTATAAAAAGCTAGCCCAACCTAACAAAACCTAACCTTTCATGAATCTACAATTGAAGGTTCAATATGGTTAGGTTGGGTAATATATAGCATATATTAAACAACTAGTATAGAAATAAACTTATGATAACTACCGTTTTTATAAAAACTAAAAAAGATCAAGAATAAGTGTGTGAAATACAAATTAGCTACCTTATTTACACACATTTTAGGGCTAAAAATTTAATGAAAAAACTCAATAGGTCACAATCCTTAAAGAGCACGTTTTAAGCAAGTTTAAACATTTTAAGTAGTTGCTCAATTTTAATTTGTTGTTTACTACTCTGATAAATTAATTAATCAATTACGAGAGTGAGGCCTATTTATCAAAGAGATGTGTTTTTAAAATCATTGGAGACCTATATTTATATCTAAAAGTTGATATTTTGAGAAAGTTGATCAAATGTTGTTATTGCTATAATTTATAAATGTCTCAATAATTAAATGAGTGTATGATAAAAAAAAGATTACGTCAATTTTACCGGCTGCCATTCTTCTCCAAAGTTGTTGTAGGCATTGAAAAAATGTTACATACAAAAATTATACATATTTGCATTTAGGTGCGTGTGAATGTACTTTAAAAAATAAAACAAGATAGAGTTGAATTCTCTCTGAGTTGTTAATATATATCCTAAAGGCTTTATAATATTATTATAGCTAATGCCATACATGAATATCATGAGAAAAAAACCAGTAGCGAAATAAGGCTGTTCAAAACTTTTGATATTTATATGAATACTCCCTAAACACACGATTGAAAGTTTTAGAAGCCATGCAGCTAGTTTCCGTCTTCCTCTCGAGGCTAAATATTCCGTGATTGTTTTAAGAGCTACTGGTCATGAATGCCCTAACAGCCCACGATTTCCTCCCCAGTTTTATACACAGGGCTAGGGGGGGGGAAGAGGGGATAGGGGGATAAAGAGAACTGCTACTAGAATTACGTATGTATACGACACCATCGAATAATTCCCTGGAGGCAATGAATGAAAGGTTTATAAAGAAAAAGGATAAAGGAAATAACGTAAAAATTGTAATTTTCTTAGCTCGTTTATTCTCATAGGGCATAATACTACTTGTAAGTATGCCCGAAACACAATAGGAGTATTCCAGACATTTGCTTTGGAACGCATTTAATAAAACAAAACAATGGATATTTTTGCCTAGAGGAGTCCTAGAATGAAGTCACTGAACATTTATTTATAGATACTATAATATATCAGAAAATAAAAACCTCTTCGTGATAGCCTCACAACTTTTATTGCAGCCACACATGTTTAATTGTGGTTATCTAGCATATTATCAACATAAGTAGACAGAAATATGTGTGTTGACTTCTCGATTCTTGCTTGGAAATTAACAGAATACTTTTTTTTTTATAAGCTTTCCGTTTGGAAAAAAAAATCTTTAAACACGTTTACTTTAAGTATTGATCTGATTGCCCACACTCAAGATACATTTAATTTAAAGGCACGATATGTTTGAGATCTTTTATAATATATTATTATTATTATTGAGAAATACGAAAATATGAAGATTAAGTAAGAGATACATTTTTCCCAATTAGAGTTTGGGAAGTCTCTTAACTCGACCCTGTTATTAGCCCCAGAGATCTCATGTTCCCTACGAAGTTACCAAGGCTAGAAGGAGTGTTTTCTTAGAGGCTCTTTTAAAGCATAGTTTTCCCCCAAGCCTTTGGCAAAAATATCACATATATAGGCCTATATATTATTTTTTAGCACCGCGTCTTACTACCCGTTCGGGTTATACACTTATATACGAATTACTTTAATGGTTTTAGGGATTAGTAAGGTTATATTAATAGGAAATGCACCAATAATTGCCTGGAGTGGGAGTGAAAAACAATTTTGGAAAACCTCCCTCAATACACATGACCAAGGTTTGGACCCTGATCTCTCCGTCTTTGGCAGTATAATCTACTGCAAGAGTAGTGCCTTATATCACGTGGCCACCGAAGCGGGTCTTACCTATACTAGTATAATGGAGAGTGTGTTTGTCCCTCATGAGCGTTTCGCGATATCTATGGCACGCGATGGTCTGAAAATTAAATATTAGTATCTCCTATGCACAAACATGTGCATCTCGAAGCCGAAATTTTGAGATATTTGATAAGAATATTTTTATGTATTAAAACCTCGGTCAAGAGAACCAACATGGTTTTTTTTAATGTCTGTTTGAAGCACAGAAGCCCTTGGTAGCTACGCAATACTTTGCTCGGTTACCCCGGAAAACGCTGGATACTTCTGCTAGTTATGAATAATAACTTAAGTTATTATGATTGTCATACATCCTGATAATATGATCAAATGGGTCATTAAAAACTTATAAAAACATAATGTTATGATAAAGATTACCTTTTGAATCTTTGAACTAGTAGTTGACATGACATTTAAAGTATGTCTGCCCTTTTTCTTCAGTCAGCCAACTTTAATACGCCATTGGGTAGGATTTAAAGGGATTATGTGTGAGAAAGGGGAGTGGCCAACAATTTCGAAAAAAAATACTCTACTTACCCTAGCCATAATATGACGTATGGTATTTACCTATTTTATATTTTTTTCATATTTATATATATATTTATTATTTATATTATATAAATTATTATATTTATTATTAATCTATATATTATATTATTTTTCTTTTATATTTTTACCTCACTTAAATAAGTATATTCCCATAATATTTGATTAAAACCTATAAACGTGAATAAGAATTAATTTAAATGTCATATATGAATGTGCTTGCTATTATTATAAATTTTGTTTGATCGTTTCATCAAGAATGAGAGTTTTTGATTGAAAGATTTAAAAGTTTTAATTTTATTCCAATTTTCTCTAAATTGCCTCTACGATATATGAGAATTATGTCGCCTCAAAATTGTTTTTCATTTTATAATATATTTTCAATATTTACAGTGGTGGTTATGGGATTATGTTAATTTAATTAATTCAGTCTGTTGTTTACAGTTTTTACAACTAATCAACTCGAAAGAACCAGTATATTTTGTACTCGACGACTATCAAGTTATTTGGCTCCACCATCTAATGTCGTTGTTCATGTCCAAACTTATATTCTATCGCCAATTAGTTGTGAATTTTGTCCAGGTCACTTACTAAACAAGGACCTTTTCTTTTTTTCTTTCAGAAACCGCCCCAACGACGGACTCCACCGGTCCCCCTGAGGGCCCAGCCAGCGCCAACACGACGTTCAATGAGGCTCCGTGCCTGAGGCAGGGCGGGTTATGTCTAGAAGTTGTCGAGTGTCCTGAAGGGAAGTTGAGTAGCCAGACAGGACTATGTCCTGACCAGCAAAACAACGGTGTGGAGTGCTGCTTTGGTTGTAAGTAGAGGGGACGATTTTTATTCGGAAGATCTTTTCTTTTGTACAGAAGTGTATAGAAAAAAAAGGGTAAAAACACACTATACTCAATTTATACGATAATGTTTATTACTCCAACCCTATTAGTACCCCAGAAAATTATTTTATTTAATTAATTTAAATATTATAATCCCCTCTTTTGACCATAGTATAAAGTGAATTAGAAAGGTATCGTGATTGCTTAATAAATGGAGACGTTAACTCAATTTGAGTAAAAAATAAGAATATTTAATTTTATAATTTATTACTCCTTACCAAATAAATATAAACATTATTTTTAGAAAAAACAAATACAAACTTTGGATAAAATTATGAACATGAGAAGAAATAGAAATATAATTGAGTAATAGAATTTAAAAAAAAATACTAAATTTTAGCATATTTGGTTTCTATGAGTTAATTATAATTTAAAATATTCATTAATTCAGTTAGGTGTTTACGGGTCAGTAGTCTGGGTGCGAAGTTTTTTATTTTATCGTTGGAGATGAACCATTGATAAACAGTGTTAGAGCTATAAATTAAAATTCCAATCAGAATTTAATATAAAGATAGAAACAATTTTTGGACTCGAATTCTATATTTACTTGAATCCTAAAATCTCAAATATCCTTAGGTATTAAAAAAACTCGATGATTTTAAGAATCAAGAATTCGTGGACTTGAGGATTTGAGAACTCAAGGATTTAAAGAAGCAAGAGTTCCAAGATTAAAAGGTACTATCCTTAGTTTAAGACTTAGACAACTTTATGTTCAAAGTACTAACTGCTTTTTTTTTAACTATTAAGCTTTATCTCCTGTTCTTGTTTAGTGTCCAAGTTGGAGCGACGCTGCAATGCTCGAGGGGGTCTGTGCAGGCTGAAGGCCGACTGTCGAAGCAGGGCATTGTGGGAGACAGTCGCTGAAGATTGCGAAAAGGACGAGACTTGCTGCGTGCTGGTCTCATAAATACACACACATATATATAATATATTACCCTCAGTATTAAACTTCTCTCTTTCTTTTACTCTCTCGTATTCCTAAGTTCTTCTAAAAGAGCCATTCAGTTTCATTCTAGTAGGTATAACTAAAGATTCGTTTTATTATTCTGAGAGTAAACTTAAACTTAAGTTTTACTTTAACGTGTAGAATAATTAACAATACGATATTTATAATCCATATATTTATTAGACATATATTGATTATTATATATTTGATAGACTAAAATAATGTACGATTATTAATTTATATAAAGTTTTATTTCCTTCATTGATATATTTTTATTTTATACCGGTATACTCTTATCCTATTCAACTTATGATTAGATCATAATTTATCTCAGATTGTACACAATCATTTGAAAAAGGTTTGTAATTGGTGTTTATTAAAATTTTATTTAGTATTTTATTTATTGTTTTAACTCATGGCTGTCACGATTTGGTAACTAAAAATTTTTTTTAGTATATATATATATATATATATTTAACTTACAAGCAAGAATGTGTTTGTTTTATGAAGGTTAAGTATCTTTGTCAGTTGTACAAATAGGAGTTTAAATAGATATATGTGGTTTCTATATAGGTTTAGTATTGTATAATAATAACTCAAGAAAATAAATGTTACGTAACTCCGCACTAACTTTCTCGCTCTATTGTTTAGAAATAGAGATATTTACTCAACATTCGTAATATAATATACACTAGTAAACCCGAGAACAAATTGCGTTAGACATACGTAAAACATTTTTCACTCGTGGTTTTAAATTTCATCATTTTATTTTTAAATAATTAACGTCTTCATTTGTATATTTGGACCAATAAAAAATATCGATATTGGGTCCCCTAGGGCTAGAAATTTGTATTAAAATGTTGACTAAGGGATTCACATCTTATGGTTATCGCATTGCTATTAAATTTATCTTTTAAAAATTTGGACCAATAAAATAGTTAGTTATTGACTATTGAGTATAAAATGAGAAAGATAGAATTGCTATACCCTATTTTGAAAAAAATTAGATTTTTCTCTTTTCATCCTCTAGAAAGCTGCTATTAATTTTAGGGTTAGATAGACACACAGACAGGCGGCGCTGCAAAAAACACTTTTTAGTGTTCGAGGGGTCATGAAACGTCAACATCCATCAAAATATGGAGTTCAATTTTTTTGACGATAACAATACTTTCTCTACCTGTAAGATAGCGAGAAAATAAAAAGAAATAATTCTTTAACCCATATTCGTCCCATATGATTTATTAAGTGATTAAATAGATAATTAATTATTAAAAGTGAAACTTTATAAAATTTAATCTGTTTGGGTGTCATGATTTCAAGTTATATTCAAAGTTATTAAATAAACAACTTAATTAGGTAGTTGTTGACCGGTTGATGTTAGTTATATATACGATTATTTTCAGAACATTGCAACTTGAAAACTTTTTTTTAAAATCACGTGTTTGAAGGAATAAATCAAGAATTTATTTTAACAAAACAAAGTAATAAATTTTTAACAGATAAGGATCAAAATTGTATCTAATGTGTACGTTTATTTTACTCTGTGCCAAAAAAAACTTAAACTGGGTTTGATCTTTTAGTAATATATTTGCTAGAATTTTTCATCTTCACGAGTAGAGTGACTTATCTCACCATTTGGGCCTCTTTTTAGCCACATTGTGTAGCTAAACGTAGAAACCATATGCTCCTAACAGACATTGCTTAATATTGATTAATTTTTAAGTCACACACCCTTCTCAGTTTTTTTGTAACGTCCACTAATGGGGAAGATTGGTTTGTCCCTCGGTTGAAGGGACGCGACTAATAATAGCTGGAGGCTTTTGGGCTATCGTCTTTTCATCATGTATCTCGACATCCCACTGTTTATTTCTTTTATCTCAACTTCCTTTACGTGCCCACTCTCTTTTTCCTTTATTCAAGTGTGGTGTAACGCGAGTTAAAAGACACATTTTACGAATTATTACAAGAAAAATAATTTTTTGGGTCAAAGTTAAATCAAATATTGCTTCACTTCTGGTTTTAACACATAGTGGTAAGTAAAACAATTTTTGAATATTTATTGTGAACATAGGGGCATTCAAAAATAAACTTTTAAAACAAAACAAAAAAGTCTTGATCAAATTCCACGATGCTAATGATAGATATTCAGAAACTTTTTAAATAAGTAGGCCCTGTGTATAGAGAATTAAAACTAAACGTGTCTTTTGAACCAATATTTTATTTTAGCCAAAACAATCCTCTTTATAAAAATTCTAGAATTTAAATCACGTTAACTTTTTTCCCACCTTAATGTAATAATTTATTTTCGTTTGTAAATAAAATGGTATATTTTGTTTTAACGAGTCTTTAAACTAAAAAATAACTAAAAATATATAGCACGTACGGTTGATTACTAGCTCTGAGTTGTGTGAATAGGTGTAGTGTAATAAAATAAACTTGAATTTAAATAAATCAATAATTAAATTTCAAAATATACGTACGCTTTTTAAACCAAAATGATTTGAAGGGCCGATATTATGGTAAAAAAATATTGTCATATATATTTCCGGAGTGTGCGAGGTTTCGATACTTAGATTGGGCTTTGAAATAAATATCAATTTAAACTTAGCTTTAAAAAAATGATTATTGGTTCAACAGTTACGAAACTTCGCCAATAATGGTCAATTAGTGCCATTTTGAGCTGTTATATATATATTAAACAACAATATTCATATGAAAAAAATCTTAAATAGTTTAATTTCGATTTGTGATGATAGCTTGATTTATAAATAATAATAATAATAAAATTAAATATTACGAGCAATTGTGTAATAAAAAAAATTCAAATAATTTAAAAGTGCATAAAGCTTTATAAATTTTATATATATATATTTAGCATAAAGCTAAGAAAATATTCTAACTTAGACTCAGCTTTGAGAATAGTTCTTATATTTAATTCGAGTTCACCCCGAATTTAAAAAAGTGGTATTTCCCACACCACTACCTTTTAGAGACTGAGGAAAGGTGGGAGCCAAACTAGATCTTCAAGAATAATTAAAACTACACGTCCAAGTAAATATCAATCGCAATGAAGATGCGTTTTATTCGTGAAGGTAACTGGCTATAAAATTGTTATACAGTTCAGATGACTCTTAGAGTACAAAGCTTTATTTTTATTTTAGTGAAATAATAGATCACGCCGCATGGCTGGAGGGCTAGTGCTTGAGACTAATCATTTTGATGTGAAAATGTGTGTAGAGGGTTCACTTTCATGTATTCATAAAAAAAAAATATGAGAGAGATAGATATACTCTTTTTTTTTTTTTTCTTGAGCTGTGTTGAAC
>CABFVX010000025.1:506927-550946 GCA_902151425.1 Timema shepardi
TTTTTTTTTTTTTTGCTTGAGCTGTGTTGAACGAAGGTTACGTACAGCGGAACGTCAAGTAACGTCATAATATATGACTACAGGCCCGCCAGTCGCCCGTCAACGTCAGTTAGAGGAAACTAAAGGGCAGGGATAAAAGTAGAGTGAAGTCGGGTCCTCCTAAAGTTGAGAGGACCTCGGCCCCTTTTGGGGCCTTTAACTTGCCTGCAGTCAGCAGCTGATTACGTCGAGTAAGGTGTGGTATGGTGAATAAAGGGGTAAAGAAGGGAGGGGGGGTAAAGTGGAGTAAAGTGGACTTTACGCTTGCTTTGGTACGACCGAGAAGGGGGGTAAAAAAAAGTGAAAGAGGTTTTTCATAATACTATGTACATAAAAAGAAGATAAAAAAAATAAATACGCTTCAAAAAAATGGAGATTGAGTTTTTTGACACAAAAAGAGGGTTAAGAGAGATGGGGAAAATATAAAATTGAAGAGCGGTGACCGAAATTAATTGTTCTTTTGTCGTGCTGCTGGCAAAACATGTGACAACATACAACATATAAGTCAAATTTTTGTTAGATGTTGAGGACGTTATTGCACTGCATTATGTTAACAGTATATTATTTTTTTCATATAAATAAGGTAATTCATCATTTCACTTTTTTTTTCCCGTTTAAAAAAATAAGGATCCACTTTTATCTTTGTCCTGCATCGTTTAAGCGTCTACACGACCTCTTTTGTGAGCGCTATTTATCTGGCGGAATTTCTATCGCACGAAACATTAAACAGAAACTAAGAGAGAAATTATATCTCATTCTTTGATATAAAAAAATCTAAAGTTCTTTTATTAACTCTATATGATGTCCAAACGAAGCTTTCTGATGTAAATATGTATATTTACTGTATTGCAATTATTTGCCAATCACTTTGTATTGGGCCTGTAAAACAAGAAAGCGAGTTTTGTGAAACTATTTATTAAATGCTAAATATGAACAAATAATTAAATAAGGCATTATATTAAAAAAGAAAAATGTATATTAAACATAAAATTTGATACAAAATTGTTAATTAGGATGTAATATTTATCAAATTATTACTTCTATAATTATTTAGAGCTCATCGATCGTCTCTGTCGTCTATTGGTCAGGTTTCCTGGCTACAGATCCAGAGGTTCAGGGTTTGATCCTCGGCGCTTCCAGATTTTTCTGTAAAGCGGTGAGTCTGGAACGGGGTCAGCTCAGCCTCGTGGGAACAATTGAGGAGCTTCTTGAAAAAAAAAGAAGTAGTGGTTCTTCTTCCTTTAGCGACGCTATGACCTAAGTCCAGTTCATCTCATGGAGAGTACAGTAGCCCCACGGCTTCTTTGGTGCTGACTGACAGCTCACAGCTGACAGCTAAAAGCTTTGAAAAGCTATCAGACAAAATTATGTATCCCTACGCCAAACCATATTAACTGTAAAAACATGTGTTTAGCAGCTGTCACTTCTGACGGTCAAAATTTAGATATATACCTAAATGTTGACTGTTAGAAGTCAGCTGTGAGCTGTCATTCAGCACCAAAGAAGCCATGGGGTTACTGTATCTGCTATCTTTAATAGTATGCGCATGGTCAGTTGTTCGAATGACCACAACCACAAAGGAATTTTGGCCAAATCCAGCAAAGGGACAGTGATTCTGCGCTAGCTGTCTGGTATTAAAAATATTGACATTAATGGTGGTTCGAATTACGTTAACACGTAAGGACAATAGATAACCATTAACTGTTTAGTTATGATTAGGTGTTATGACAGGTCCATTCCTCTTGTTATTGAACTTAGACCCACAATGCACTTTTTCCTCCTCCGTCAGCTCCCAGAACCGTCTTCTTTCTTTCAAATCATCCAATACATTAGCATTATGAGAGTTGTAAGTCTAATGTTTATTAAAGTTTAATATTTGTACCTATATTATGCACCGTTATTAAATAGTTTAAAATACTTTTGAGGTAAATAAATTAAAATATACTTAGTGACTAATTTCAGAGCTATGGAATAATAAAACCAAATATTGGTTTATTTTCACTAATTAAGGTGAGTACAGGCCAGCAGCGATTTAAATTATCTAACCTAAGCGATAAGGATTAATATAAAGGAAACCCACGGCAATTATCGGAGTGATAAGCTGGAAACTCCCTAAGCAAGGACTCATATCCCTCTTATTTGGGTACTTGGTAAATAACTAACCCTGATCTTAACTGAGTCTTAATTAGACATATTACCAATGCAGACAATCCTGCTAGTTTTTTTAAATTTAAAAAATAATTGCATTTATGGGTACATTTATTAATTCACTAGGGGTGAATTGAGGAAAGCCCTTTGGCATACACATTTATATACATGTGGCTTCAAAATAATTCATATTCAAGTTAAAATATATAATTACTAACTTTCAATTATCCCTTTCAAAAACCCATATTGTATGTAACATTTAAGAAAACATTCTAAAATAATTATTTTATGTAAGTAGCTATACAATACAAAAATTGTAATACATGAAACTTATGTAATAGTATTTTTTTTTATTAGCACTGCGTCTTACTACTTTTATTAATTAAATTGGATCAAAAAAGTGTAAAATTGATTTACAGATTATAAAAAAAATAAAAACGATTCAAGTGTAGTAAAAAGACTGTCTAATAGTGAGATATTTTAAGAATTAAAATGTTGAACGATATATATAAAAAACATTTAAAAACGCAGTATATTAATGATGAAAAGAAATGAGTAAATTTTTAATCAAACAAAAGATTAAAAAATCACAAATTTATTTATCCATTTCTAACACTAATATATATATATTTAATTGTAAATCTTTTTTGAATTTTTTTTTAATATAAATTGTAACTGCACTTTAAACTCTTTTGATCCACTTTATTACATTAAAAATTACTAGTACATCAGTTTCAAGACTTATACTTTTTGTTCTACAATATGTTGTGTGTTTATGGATATTTTAACGTCTACGTTACAAATACGCAGATTATTTCTTAGCGTATAGTAGGGAGGGACATGATAAGCAGTTTGGTCACCTTATGTAGACTATTGATCGCTCTAGTGGCACAGAACGTTGCCCAGGTACATCTATGGATTATTATTATTATTATTATTATTATTATTATTACTATTAGCACCGCAGCTTACTACCCATTCGGGTTACACACACCTACGCTAATGTGTAATGGTAGGGTGATTGTGAGATGAAATGGAGGACCTACAGTTTAACGTGGAATCCGAACCCCGGTGGAGGCCTGGCAGTCCACACATTCACAAGTTGTAATTAATACACGTCTTGTAAGAGGTGAAGGAAGTGTTTGGTGATCGGATAAATCTGTGCTAGGACCGAAGATTGAACCCCGGATCCAAGAACAGATGTCCAACACCTTACCCCTAGACCGCCAGGTCACCAATTACACCTATGTAGGTTGTCTACACGTACTGACCGTACTATAAATGTCAAGGTTTGGGTTTTGTAAATATTAACGATGTTTTATTTAACTCTCATTTTATATTTAGCACGGATTACGTGACATCTGAACAGCTACCAATTTTCCGCGCGGACGAATCCAACCCCATCTGAACGTAGTCTTAAAACTCAAATTTAGCCTTATTTACTAGCCCCTGGTAAACATTGGGATAATTCCCCTTAAGATAATAATACCCAAGGTACCTAATGGGAATCGATCCCGTGACCCGTAGGTATGTAACCAGGGCTACTGTCCACAACACCACGTGGCGTATAATACGCAGATTATAAAAGTTGTCCTCCACCCGCAGCAGTGACCCATACCTCACTATCGAACATCATCCTGTTAATCCCGCTCTGGGTAATTTGACACGTTGGTACTCAGCAGTGTTGCCAACCCTATTGATTTTCTCAGTAGATCTACTGATTAATTCTAATAAAATTAACAAATCTACTGATGTGTTGTCAAATTCATTCATTGGTTTTTTGAAATTATATGTTGAAGAGGGGTGAGGGGGAGAGAAAAGCTTCTACGCAGCGTTGTAGCTTGACAACTTAAAAAAAACTTGTACTATAATAACAGTTGTAAACTTACTCCTCTTCCAAGAAGTTTGTTGTCAGTGTCACAGTGAATAGACAGGAAGGCGCTACTACACTAGTTCGAAGAAATCCACTTACTCTAAAACACACAATTTGTAACAGCTTATTTTGTCTAGCTAGGGTAGCACGTACTACCGGACACTCAACGCATGAAGCGCTGATCATAGACGTAGACTTTTTTTTTTTGTAAGTATTTTACGTACACTTTCTAAATCTACGAATTATATCAACACACGATAATTTCTATGAGCGAGAGTAAAATGACCTACTAATTTTGTCAGGAAAGGTATTTTCACATACCCACAGGATTATTTTTACATGTAACAATCGACATGGGGCCGAATGCTTTACTTCTCCTCCGAAGGAAATTGTGCTACGGATTTTTATCGATCAAGAAAGATTCGTCGACTCCGGTTGGGTTTGAACCCACGAACATCAGATCCTGAGGCGAGCACATTACTCCAATACCACTGAGGTCGACAGTAAAGAAGAAAAAATAAGTTAAAAGGGAGGAGGAATAACATAGGTGAATAACATCACCTACGTTCAATAAAATAATTAATAATTATAATGTTTCCCCACTTTTAAATACATAAACTGAAATCTACTGAATTTTTGTGGTTATTGCTACTGATTTGTTGCGTACTAGGGTTGGCAACACTGGCATTCAGTCGTAAACAGGACAGGGCGAGAAGTGGATGTGTCAGTTTCTTCATTATATCATGTACACCATCGAACAACGGACGTTTTTAGTTGAAAATGTGTTGCATAAAGGCGGAAAGTACACGGGAGATGTTAAGGCTATATTTTTTTAACGTTTCCCTCAAACAAGGCTCCCTCTCTGGGATACCGAACCTTTCGTAAGACGACCCCTGTGCAACATTCTGAGAGGACTCTAACTTGGAAGACCGCCTGTTTTGACAGGAGAAAAAGTTATGGACATTTTGGATGACATGTTGAGAAGTCCTACGTAAGCTGGCACGAGGAAGAACATAACATGCACCCGTTCAAAGTCATCGCTGTACACGATTTGAGAAAGGTGGATGTTGAAAAAAATGCTTGTTTATTGCTAATAGTTACAAAATTGAAATTCTGGATAAGACGTTATACACAGACGAAACCTGATTTCATCGTGATCTTCTAAAAATCCGCACGTGATACACAAATCAACTCCTGCACCCAGATAAGATCGGAGTCTGGGTGGAAATATCTCCATCGTGGATTATTGGGCTCATTTGTTTCAGCAATAACGTTAATTCAGATGTGTAACGGTCTCAGATGGTGTGCCCGTTTATTATTACACAGCTGAATGAGGATGACATCTGTACGACATTCTTTCAACAGGACAGTGCCACAGCTAATACAGCTGTCACATCCGTGCAACTTTGGGAACATATTTTAGAGAGAGAATAATTAATTTCGAGATAACTTTGGCCTCCACTACCATATTTCTACTTGTTGGGGGTTAGGGGTGCAGCAAAGTAATTTGTTAATACGAGTAATCCAAAGATTATTGATGAACTGAAGGCCGAAATAACCAAATACGTGACAGTTACAGGATAAACTTTGATTAAAGAATTAAAGAGCAAGTGTATGTGTGTCAATCTCTGACTTCAGATGGGCGGTCATCATTTCCAGCATCTTCTGTAAAATTGGTAATTAGACCTTCTCATTAAAATATTTTCTTTACGAGTTATGTTTTCAAAAATCACACATTACCCAATGATCCATCTCAGTATGTGCCTAAGAGTGGATTATTATATTCTATACAGGGTGACATGGTGGTCTAGGGGTAAGGTGTCAGACTCCTGTACTGGGGGTCCGGGGTTCAATCCTCGGTCACGGCACCGATTTATCTGATTACCAAACCCTTCTTTCACCTCTGACAAGACATCTTGTGAATGTGGGGAATGCTAGGCCTCCCCTGTGGTCCGGATTCTACGTTAAACTGTAGGTCCTCTATTTCATCTCACAATCACCCTACCATTACACATTAGCGTAAGTGCGTATAACCCGAACGGCTAGTAAGATGCGGGGATAATAATAATATTCTATACAGTGACGGGTGAAGCTAGTGCCATGGAAAAGGTTGTAGGATGCTGAGGAGGGACTTTTCTAACGCACTGTATTACCAAACGACTGACAAACTAACTTAATCTTGAATGACAATTGACCTTAGCATGTGGATGTTTATAATAATTTGGATAGCAGGATGAGCCCATATATAGAAAGTAATTAAAATTATCTTTGTCATAGTTAGAATAGAACCATGATCTTTTTTTACTTGTAAGCAATCACTCATCAACCATTGAGTTATGAAAATCGGTTAAATAAAATATAGTTTTAATACAACTATACTGATACGAAACAAAAACTATCGCGGTCGTCTGCACTTTTGGTTCTAATACTGCTCATAATGAAGTCATTGTCTATACCTACACAAGTCGGAAACCAGCCTGATATCCCAGGACGAAGTTAATGAAAACCACACTAACAATCGTATCGGGATTCAAACTCAGATCTCAAAATTGTTTTGAAATTAGTAATAAATGAAATGCTAGTCCATGGCTGATAAGATTTTCACTGTTGTCTTGGAACACACGAAAACAAAAAAAAAATATTAAAAAAAATTTAAAATGCGTGCTCACACCCTTGTTCAGTGGTCCAAAGCGTTACATTCTCATTCTACTTAGTCGCCATTGACGAGAAGGGTTGAGTACTGGGGAATGTCTCTCTCCCGTGGAATGTATCTATTTAATTTCCGCATCCCCTCACTAAATCAAGAATGGTGAAACTTTTCTTACCAGTGTGACACTTGAAAACTAGCTAAGTGTTGAACTAGTCCAGCGTGCTGCCTCTTATTTACGTTTTTTAATGAGTATTCAAAAATCAGAAATTGATGTATATTATCAAATATAATGAATAGCTCAAATCCAATTATAAATATTTTACTAAGGCTTAAATTTTAAATAGTGAAAATTTAATCATCCTTTAAAATTTGTGTCTTATAGTAATAATTTCAATAACTTAAAGTAACACCTTCAGTGAAAAAATCAAATAATTTTATATGCATATATATTATGTGTATAAATATACATGTATATAATATATATATATATACTATGTGTATAGATATACATGTATATAATATATATATACTATGTGTATAGATATACATGTATATAATATATATATATATATATATATATTATGTGTATAGATATACATGCATATAATATATATATATATGTGTGTGCGTCTGTGTTTGTATACATATTCAAATAAAAAGCTTACATTCTCTTTTCCATAATAGTTTGAATGAAATAAATTTTGTTTTCCTTAACATTAAATTTATTTTCGGTTCATAACTTCTTGTCTTCAACAACACATAGGATGCATTTAAGTATAAGCCAAGACGATATCTAACCGTTGAATTCACAAAGTTCACTGTGGAATGATATTGAATGGAATGGCTGTCTAAATATTATTGACTTTAAAAAATTACTCCACGTTTGAAAACGTTGTAGTTTATTTTTATTTTCATTTCGTGTCAGCGTGCCTCCCAAACTGTATTCCCGTGCCATAGATATGCCCTTCCTGCTCTAGACAAATGCCACCAAGGCTCTTCTTGTAAGCTATAATCCTATCCCTTTAGATAGAAAAATTAATAGCCTTTCTGACGAGCGTATGAATAAAAAATAATCCAAAAGGATATGTCTTCTCCGCTTTATATAGTAATATGTATTAATTGTAAAACAAAAACGTAGCTCAAAATGTTCTAGAAATTAATCAAGATTTGGATCATTTTCTTACAAGTGATGGTAGTGGAAATAAACTTTTTTTTTCACTGCTTATTAATATCAGTTTTGAGTTATACGCTTACATTAATAAATGCAAAAGGTCATCCTAATCCATAAACCACGTAACGCTGTTGAGGAGTAGAAGGAAGGAGAAATAATTGTTTTTAGCACCACGTCTTACTACCCGTTTGGGATACACGTCTATGTATTATTTACTTTAATGAGGCTAGGCGATAGGAAGGTTGATTTGAGAGGAAGTGTACCCATATTTGCGTGAAGGGAAGGTGGAAACACATTTAGTAAAATCCACCTCCATACATCCCACTGGGATTCGAACCCAAATCTCCCTCTCATTGGCAGTCTAGTCTATTAAGAGAGTGACGCTTTAGACCATGTGGCCACCGAAGCGGCTACGGTGGCACAAATGTATAAATGGTGTTACATGGGGAGTAAGTGGGTCTCTAAAAATAATTATTACTATAAAATTCTGTGAAATAATTTAAATTCAGGATTATAAAATGAATTCTGAGTAGTATTAAAATCTGAGTCCCCTCTTTTTGTGACACAAAAACTTCTTCGTGAAATAATTACATTCACTCTTGATGTGAAAAGCTATGTAACACATGTTGGAGGTCAAAGGGGCACAACTAGATGTATACTGGGAGCTCAATGGGGTAATAAAGAGCTAATAAAAAAAGCGTAAAGTGGCTTATGGATTTCCCGAAATGGAATAGGGAGGAGATATGTAGAATTTTAGAGGAGATGTACACGGATTTGCATGGAGGGAGAGTGGGAAGTAGTTTAGTAAAATAAAATTATCATCTCACCCGACCGTGGCTTGAGTCTCAATCTCCCCGTCATCGGAAATCTAGAGCAATACGAGAAGTTTGCAATAGACCATGTGATTATCGAGGTGGAGGAAATAACCATGCTTACCTTACTACAGTAGCCCCATGGCTTCTTTGGTGCTGACTGACAGCTCACAGCTGACTTCTGACAGTCAACATTTAGGTATATACCTAAATTTTGACCGTCAGAAGTGACAGCTGCTAAACACATGTTTTTGCAGATCATATGGTTCGGTGTAGGGATATATAATTTGATCTGGTAACTTTTCAAAGCTTTTAGCTGTCAGCTGGGAGCTGTCAGTCAGCACCAAAGAAGCCATAGGGCTACTGTACGTTACTTTATGAATTTTACTTTCCAACTTTTATTTCCTTGTTTAATCTAAATAATTTAGAATAAAATCAACAAAAATAAATATCTATTTATATCTCTAAGCATACACATGTATAGGGGTGAAAGTTAACGATTAGTTACAATCTTATATCATTAGCAAATATGTATTATTATTATTATTATTATTACTATTATTATTATTATTAGCACCACGTCTTACTACCCATTCGGGTTATAAGCACTTACACTAATGTGTAATGGTAGGTTGATTGTGAGATGAAATGGAGGACCTACAGTTTAACGTTGAATCCGAACCACGCTGGAGGCCTGGCATTCCCCACATTCAGATATTTTTTATTCGTCCCTTAATTGAGGTAGTGTGGGAAACACATTATTTATTTGTAATTACTTGAGTTTTTACTAAATTCAATTGTATATACGTGAGGAACAAATGGGCTTGATCATCATTCCCCCGCTTCACCCCCCTCGTTACATAGAAAATATTTTTTTTAATACTTAAACCAATCCTTTAAGGTCATTCAACAATAAGAATTACTATCAAATCTAGGACACATTATTAAAATTAACGGGTAGAGTAAGGTTAAAAAAAATTCTAGAGAACAGTTTTTATAATATATGAATAAAAATTATGTGATGATACCACTTTTAAACTGATTGTATATTAAAAATTGGTTTTCTGTAAAATAGTATTCATATTTCATTGGATGTTAAGTTATACTGAATTTAATCCCATACGTACACGAAAATCTTAACATGGAAAGTTTGATCCTAAAAACTTCGATAATTGTAATGACAACATAGTGAATCATGGTTTATACCTTTTAAAAAAAATGGCGCAATCAAATTTGTATGGTCGAATGAAACTAATTTTGTAAAGAATGTGAGACCTTAACAACTCACTTGTCTTATCTACTACATGACCTGGACAACTCTTTAAACTTAGCTTTAATATGCAGACAAATATGTGCTTTAAAACGGTAATTTTCCAATAATTAAAGTACTAAGATTAGTATCATATCAATCGCCTCGGTGGCGTAGTTTTCTAAAGCGCTGGTCGTGTTGACTCGACTGCTAAGGACGAGGAGATCGAAATTCGAATCTCGGTCGGATGAACTGGGGGTGGTTTCCTTAAATAGTTTTCTACTCTCACTCCACACAAATGCGGGTTCACTTCCTCTAATTCAACCTTCCCAATTCCTAATCCCTTAGCGTAATTAGCGGTTCTAAATAATAATAATTAAAGTATCATAATCATGTTTGTGTATTAAATACGTATTTATTATATTAATACTTAATCATTTTATACTTATGCACATATTTATTATTCTTATTGTAACATTAAATTTATTTTATTCACATTGCAAATTTGTTAGTAAATACTTTCCCCTTTTTTTTCTTAAAAGTCCTCTCCTTACTATTATAATTAATTAACATTATTTTTATAAACTATATATATATATTATTATTATTATTATTAAAATTATAAAATATATGCTTGAAGGAGTCCTATGAAAACTCATCGTCCCCCCTCCTCTTCACCCCGACAACAGGCACTGGATCCACCCTCGCTTTTAATATGAATTGAAACTTCAGAGTACGTTCCTATGGTATATGTGAAAATGTTTTCTGAAACGACGTTTTCCGTCGTATTACCTTCTTTCTCTACGGTTATAGTATACGTACCCCACTCTTTTCATTACCCACATAGCCTCTAACGCTAACTTAGCTTGCTCATCATCAAAATGAAATATTATCTCTCAAACAGTCTTTCTTTGTTGTTGTTTTTTATTCTAATTTTCAGCAGAAAATACACAAGCTAATTGTTTGTTTATCCCTTCATAGTTTTTTTGAACTTACTATAATCATATTACACGAGATAAAAACCTTTTGTTCCCAAGAGGATGTCCTTAGGCATTGTATTTTTCTGCCCAACGATACACAGAATTGTAGACCTTATTACATTTGCGTACTAAGGCTGAATTTAGCTTGAAGCGAGTGTTTCCCATTCAACATGTGCACAACAGAGCTAGAAGAGAATGAAGTATATAGAATATCCTCCAGACAAAAATGTTTCAAGTATTTTTTTTTTAGTCTTCCCTCGAAAACGTAGCCTATCTACATTTATTTTGAAGCTATATTGCTAAAAAATAATTACTTTAAAAAAGTCATTAGTCACTATGTTTTTTGTTGTTGTTTTTTTGTGAAATATTATTTGCCCTACTGATACGATTACATTTATTCAGGATCTATTTTTACTTTCTCGCTATCTTACAGGTAGAGAAAGTAATGCGATCTCAAAAAAATTGAAATCAATATTTTGATGAATCTTGATGTTTCATGACGCCCCAAATCCAAAGAAGTTGTTTTTGACTTTCCGTCTCTCTGTCTGTCTGTACCTCCAAATAGAGCCTAAACTATTTTACCGATCGGGCTAAAACTTGGTATCTAGGGTTTTCATAGGGTTGCCCCATGGGGTTTTAGGAATTGGATATCTAATCCTAAAATTAAGGGTAGTTTACTGAAGGGCAAAAAGAGAAAAAAAAGTCTATTTTCTTAAAATCGGCTCTAACGATTTTTTATTAAATTTCCTTTCTAAACATTTCTAAATGTTCCAAACAATATGGCTTCTCTCTATATTTCGGCAAAAATGACTTTAAGGGCTCCGGTCTGATGCGTAATTTTTTTTTATAATATCTCCTAAACTATTTGAGATATGATATTACTTATTGTAACAAATATGTAGGTCTATTTTTAATACAAATATTTTATAAGAAGCATATTTTTATAAAAGCAATAACTTTCAAGCTACACGTAAATTGATATATTTTTTAACTTTTCTAACACAAAAGGTAAAAGTATTGCGACCGCAAAAGAAAATCTAGCCTGAAATGTTGATGGATGTCGACGTCTCAAGACCCCCTTACCCCCACCCCAAACCCTAAAAAGTGGTATTTGAAATGATGTTTGTCTGTGGGTCTGTTTAAACTTAGAATTAAGAGTAGTTTAAGAAAGGGCGAAAACAGAAACAATCGACTCTAACGATTTTGATTAAAACTCGTATCTAGGTGTTGATTAAGATTATAAATACGACAGAAATAAATATAAATTATCTGAATATCTTAAACTATCTGGCCATCGACCCACCCCTATGGATAAATTTATGAAACTAATTTATAGCTCTTCTAACACCGCAGATAACAGTTTCATCCAAACTGCGCTACTTAACAATAAAACAGTTTTAAATGAACAAACCAAACTATTATCAATACTCTCAGAAAACTTCCCCAACACACAAAATTAAGACATAATCCTATCTATTCCAGCCCTTCCTTCCATAGTAGCGAATGATCCGTTCGGGCCAGTGTCGAGAAGATTTTGAACCTTCATTCTTCCTTCTTTATAATTTCCTTTTTTCAACTCCTTTTGACCCCCTTGTTTTACATTTTTTAACTTATTCATTCTTCTATCTATCTATCTATATCTGATTTTCAACACTTTACTTTTCGACCTTTATATTTAACTTTCATTATCTTTGACTTTTACTTCTTCCAGAACAGTATAACCGTAGTTTACATTTACACATCCATTTCTAATTTAATTTAGTTCTATTCCATTCTCTGCTTAAGGAACTCATTTCATGAATCTTTAACGGTAAATATTATATTTCATTTTCTACGATGTTTTTCCCTTATTAACACTTGTTCAAGCAATTTTATTCTCTGGTTTGTTTACATTGGCTAACATTGGATTACTCACACCACAACTTGCGTTGTTTTTTGGTATCATTTACTCATGAGGATGACGCCGACGACGCGCTGACATGTCGATTAGTGATTGATTCACATCCAGAATTACAAGGAACAAGGGAATTTCAATTTAAAGATAAGAATAGAATTCAATTTTTCAATCACCATTATTCAATTTTTATTTTATCCCCTTTTTGACAATTTTCTATCTCAACCTTATTACCTTGTCATATTTCATTATATTGTATTCAACTTTTACTTCGACTAATGTGTTATTATTACATGTGTTTTAATACGTTTGTCTTTTGAATATATGTGATTTAGACTCACATTTTTAATATGTTTATATACTTTCAGATAAAGTGAAGGACATTATTTTAACTTTTAAATTTACCATATGATCTAAGATCAATATCTTACACAACATTTTTTCCATTCTACATTTATAACTATTCTTTTGCATCACTTTTAACATTATAATTCTATTAATTTAATTCTTTACATTTGATTTTGACTCATATTTGTTAATATTTAATATCCTCTTGGCTATTAAGGACAGTATTTTTACTTAAATTTTCAATTGATCTTAGATTCAGTACCAATCACAAATTATTTTCTATTCTATATTTATAACTATTCTTTACACTGAATTATATTATTATAATTACGATTTACATGATTAATTAGATAGATTAACTAGACTGGCGAAGATGGGGAGATCCGGGTTCGATCCTGGTCAGGTGCACTGAGGGTAGTCTTCTCTAAATGGATTTCCATTCTCCCTCTACGCAAGTGTGGGTGCACTTCTTCTAAATTAAGCCTTCCTAATTCATAACCCATAAGTGTAATCAGTGCATAGGCGTATAACCTGAACAGGTAGACGCGGTGCTAGTAGGAATTATATAGATTTAAAAATGGTGTTTGCTCAATGTGCAGTGGCTTACCTGTACAATCATTATTTGATTACGTCACCATAAACAGTAGACCCAGAATTGTGTATGATTGTATATCAGTAAATAAAATATTTATCTTTAGTTACAATTTATAAATAGCATCTTGGTCCTAGCACAAATTTATCTGATTGCCAAACCCTTCCTTCACCTCTGACAAGACGTGTATTAATCACAACTTGTGAATGTGGGGAATGCCAGGCCTCCACCATGGTTCGGATCCCACGTTAAACTGTAGGTCCTCCATTTAATCTCACAATCACCCTACCATTACACATTAGCGTAAGTGCGTATAACCTGAACGGTATAGTAAGACGTGGTGCTAATAATAATAATAATAATAATAATAATAATAATAATAATAGCAACAAATAAATTTTTTTTTTAGTGTTTTGGTGCAAAAAATAAATAATGAGCTTGGAAGGGGGTAACTTGGTGGTATGAAGGAAAAAATATACATTTTGCTAAAGTTAAACACTGAATACTGAAGGTAGATGGAAAACTTTTCTAAATAGATGGGGGTATTTACTAAATTGTTTTCCATTCTCCCCCAATGGTGCACTTCCTCTAAGCTCATCCTTCCTCATCCTTAACTCCTTAATTAGTACACATGCGTAAAACCCGAAATTATAGTAAAACGCGGTGTTAAGAAAAATGTCAAATGACCTCTCATTCTATTGAACTTCTCTCATTAAAAAGTTTTTAGTATATTTTAGCATTATAATTTGAAGCAATCGCTCCAATGTCCACTAGTATATTGTGTATTTTTGTTGCGTAGCTCTATTGGTTTTGTAACGTCATTTTAATAATAGGTTTGTTTTATGCACCACATCCTCCAACCCATCGAAGATATATGCATATTTTATCTGATGGTGTAAGAATAAGTAATGTAAGATTTAGAGGAAATGTATAGGAATGTGCCTAAAGGGAAAGTGGAAAACCATTTGCAAAAAAAACCTCTCTTTAGTAGCAGCCGTGATTCAATTAGTATTACTAGCAGCGCGTCTTACTACCCGTTCGTGCTATACTCGCGCTAATGTATAATGGTAGGGTGATTGTGAGATGAACTGGAGGACCTACAGTTTAACGTGGAATCCGAACCACGGTGGAGGCCTGACATTCCACACATTCCCAAGTTGTGATTAATACACGTCTTGTCAAGAGATGAAGGAAGGGTTTGGCAATCATATAAATCTGTGCCGGAACTGAGTATTGAACCCTGGACCACCATCACAGAAGTCCGACACCTTACCTTTAGATCACTAGGTCACCCCGGGATGTAAACCCTTATCTTCACGTAACCTGAACATTATACAAGACGAGACTGATGACTTTGCCACGTGTCCTCTGTTTTGGGCAGTGAAAAGTAGCTTCATATAAGATTACAACATCAGAGTTTACTTGAGCACGTAATATTTGTTTACAAAAGTCACAATATAATACGCGAAGAGCATAAAGTCATTTTAGGTCGAATGAATCAATATAAATTTATTTTTAAAAAAAGAGGCTAGTCTATTAAATTGGGGATTTAGGGGATGCTAAAAAAAGAGTGTTTGTTCCAGATTTGATATCAAAACTTGTTTTTGTCTGGATAAATCAAATATTACTTCAGTAGAAATATAGAATTTAATTTTCTTCACGTGATGATATCAACGGTTCTTGAATATCTGTCAAAGGAGTCCTGGAATTTAATGACAACTTTTTATCTTCAACAAGTGTTGATATTCCCATGTGAATAAAATTAAGATTTGTGTTTGTACTGAAGAAATATTTTATTTATTTTGGCAAAAAAAAGTTTTGTTATAAAAATGCTGACCTTTCCTCGCGTTTCCTACATCCCAACCTTACAGTAAGCGGTTACGTCTATTGATATGTAGGCTTATTATCAATATCTATAAAATTACACTAATAATATAGTAGAATGTTATCAACGTTGGTGCACAATTAATGCTTATCTTAAAAATAATATATATATATGTGCTACCCACCTCGGTGGCATAGTTGGTTAACGCGCTAGTCGTGTTGAGCTAGACTGCTGAGGACGGGGAGATAGAGGTTCAAATCTCGGTCGGGTGAACTGTGGGTGGTTTTTCCTAAACGGTTTTTCATTCTCCCTCCACGAAAATGTGGGTTCACTTCCTCTAATTAAGCCTTCCCAATTCCTAATCAATTTGCGTAATTAGTTTTTAAAGCGTATAGCCCGCACGGGTAGTAAGACGCGGTGCTAAATTAATATATATATATATATATATATATATATATATGCTCCAAGTGTCCATTCGTAGGAAATTTGAGGTGTATCTTTATCCTTATATCTTGGTTATGAATATTTCAAGTTAATTCCTTCTGGCAGTCTAGTCATCACTTTCTATACATGTTCCAAAACAACCTTTTCCTCTTTATATGTTTTTTAACAACTTTATTCTCTCTTCATGCTTCTTAGAAAGCTGATATTCTCTATATAGACTATTTTTTATAAAGACTTATTTTCTCCACATGCTTCAAATTCGATATTCATGCTTGTTAAGAACTTGATTTTTTTTTAAGTGATTCACAACAACCTTATTTTTTTTCATTGTCTCTACGTCACTTATATTCAATCTTAATTACCTCCAAGGACTTCTTTAGCCTCAAACTTCCGTATAACTTGACATCTGGTTCAAGCTCTGTTACTTTTCTAAGCTACTCTTTTTATTATCATTGGAGTGAAGCCTTGTTTATTATGCAACAATCTAGACACACTATGTTTGATAACATGTTAGGAGCCAACATGTGGGTGAAAATAAGACGCGTTCATCTTGTTGGGCCAACATCCTGGGTCCTCTACTCTTGCAGTATAAAACCAAATCATAAGAAATTGTGGGGGAGGAAGGATAAAAAATCTTAACTATTGCAGTAAGTGTCTCCTCATTTCTTAGAATTCTAATGGTCAGCCATTCCTAAGAACAGAGTATTTTTGTTACAGCTTAGTCAGTTTAATTTTGTTCGCCTTGTTCCACTTCATGATCACAAAATATGTATACCAAAAACATTTTTTTTTTAGCACTGCATCTTACTTCCCTTTTGGGTTATTTCCTTATTTACTAATTTTGCTAATGGTGTGAAAAATTAATTAGGTTATATTTTATAGTAAGTAAATCCGAATTTGCATATAGGGAAAGTATAAAATCATATTTTTTTAAAAAAAACTTAAATTTACCCGAACGATATTATAATCTTGATCACCCCGTCATCGACAGTCTAGTCCATTGCGAGAGTAGCGCCTTAGACCATGCGGCACAGAAGCGGGTACCAAAAAGTTATTCTGATCTGAAAACAAAACACGTACGTTGATAAGGCTATTGACTCGACTCGATCGCGCATACGCAGAACCTCTCGATTCTATCAACATGTTATGTTTACTATTAATATACTACTATAAAGCCACATGGCTGACTCACTCACCGACATTAATGTTTACCCATTTCCAGATGAGCTAAAAAAAACTTGAAATTGGGCAAACTTATAACTTCTAGCTTGTAACCGACGTAAAATTTCCAAATAGTTAAAAAATTGTTAAAAAGTTACAAAATTCTAAATGGCGGAGCAACTTTAAAGTCGGTGCGGACCTTTCTTTGAAGGTATCTTGTGGCTAAACGGTAATACCTATCAAAAAAGGGAGCTGGAATTACAGTACTTTACATCCACTTGCAAAAAAAAACTCACTGGGGGTTTGGAGGCCGAGCCCCCAACGAGCAAACAACAATTGATCCAACAAAACATGTTGGCACTGACCAGCCCCGTTATCACTGGGGTGAGATGGGCTCTTAAGCTCTTTAATTATGTTGCCCGACGTCTTAGTGGCAGCGACATGTGTGGCTATTGCATGAAGAGGTCCTGAAGGACTTGCTTTAATAATTCCTGTCAGTTTAACACCAGGGGCGATTTCAAAGAACGAGTGGAGGCACGGAAAACCTATATATATTCTCTGTGAATGGGCGTCCAGCCCTTAGGGGTAGAACTAGGTAGAGAGAAGATGGTGTACTACATGGCCCTCAGGAAATTAATTAACAAAGATTTATTTTCATTAGAAAGTTTTTAATTTTAAAACATAGAATTATTAAGGTAGGAATGTAGGAAACGTGAGAAAAGGGAAGTGTTTTTGCAGTTTTTAATGCAAAACTTTTTTTAACTAAATAAATAAAACATTTCAGTTTCTTCACATGCTGATAACAGTTTTTGAATATTGGTCAAGGGTGTTCTCGAAATTAATGACAAGTTTTTCTCTTCATTTAAAAAGTTTCCCATTGAATGCTGATATGCTCATGAGATATATTCAACAAATGTTGAGATTTCGGTGATCTGGGTCAATATTTAATTTATTTTGACAAAAAAGATTTTCTATAAAAACTACAAAAACACTTACCTAAATTCCATTCACGGTAGGAATTACTCTCTGAAAGGTATTTTATATAGTAGATTTATGGTAGGGAAAAAGTCCTTTCAGAAGTCAATTCCTACGGTGAATGGAATATAGATTAGCGTCCCCTAAAATCCCACCTTGAAGTAGCTACTTTTAGGCAACAGAGATAATCCTTACAACATCAGTTGTGTGATAACTGATGAATATTAAACTTCCTCATCAAAAACATATTACTGATAAATTATTCATGATAGATATAAAAATAATTATTCAGCCTCTTACGTGGTCAAGGATTAACTGTCAGACATATTTAGTATACTTTGACGATGAAGGAAAGTTTGTTGTTCGAGTCCCAGCCAGATATACTGAGTATTTTTTTCCCTTAAACTGTTCCCCACTCTCCTTCCACGTAAATTCTGTTGCATTTCCTCTTAATGATACCTTCCTTGTTCCCACTCCATTATAATAGCTAAAACTCGTACTGTCCGGACGGGTAGTAGGAAGTGGTGGGGGCGGGGGGGAACATGAAAATATCAGTGCATTGCAGGCATAATTAAAAATAAATTCACGTAGAATATGTGTTTGGATTTTGTAAGCCGACCGAAATGTAATTACCTAACTGTATTCATATGGAAGACATAACATCATTTTACTGAGACGAATATGTACAGTTAAAATAAATACTAGAATTTCATTAGTGTATTAAAATCATTAAAAGAGAAGGCACACAATTATTACAAACGATCACGAGTCACGATTGACCTTAAGGTTTCCAGAATCGGTATTGGATACGCATAAAACACTACAGTGTGATTGATTCTATTTATAAAGTTATTCCTATGGGAAACGAAATACTATTTAGTTCCCCGCGTGGATTTAGAACGTACTGCGTCTGCGACCAGACGGAAACCAGAGTTGGGCAGCCAGACTCTAGTGTGAATAAAACTGCTGGAGGCTATCGAAGTATTTGTCCCCCCCTGTACCGCCACCACCCTCCTTTTTCTCTAGCATCCCTCCTCCCCCTTCCCCACCCACCCCCTATAACCCCGGAGGCGAGAAACTGACTAACATCCCCGTACTGCCCAAAGGGGCTATTAGGACTCCCCAAACTAAACCTGGAGTCGTAAAGGTTGGCGAGTTCTACAGACTGTATTTGATTGCAATATTGCTATTCAAAACAAAGGATATATAATATAAATAGCATGAATGCTGTGTTTTGAATTAGAAAAACCTCACTAATTATGAACTATGGTATGTAATTATCTTGAATACCAATATTATCCCTATATCTATATAGCTGCAATCCAATTTTCATAGGAAGCTGTCATCTAGTGAAGCAATTAGATCAACTTTCACGTATCCATACGTCAAGTCATGTGATCTGCAGCTATCAACTTTTGTAGATATTATCATTACCTAAAAAGTATCAGTGTTAAATTTGTAAATTATTTTAAATTTTGGCCACATAAAATCTATTTGTATTTTTAAAAAGATATTTCCTATGAAACTTGGACACTACATGATTGTCTTTTGAAAATTGTAATTAAAAAATTATATTTTTATTAAATTGTTCACGCTCATTTTATCCCATCAATAAAAGTGTGGCCGACTTCAGTGAACGAATGGTCTAAGGTGTCACTCGTGTTAGACTGGCTTGCTGAAGACGGGGGAGATCTGGATTCGAATCCCAGTTTGATCTACTAAGGGTGTTTTTTTACTAATGGGCACGTGTATAAAAATGTCACTCTCATCTAATCTGGCTTTATGGCCACAGAGAAGTCTGGGTTCAAATCTCGGCTGGGTGAACTAATGGAATATTTCTTAAATGTTTTACCTCACTTTTTTTAAAGTAAATGCGTGTACACTTAATCAAAATTCTACTTTACTCATCCCTAATCCATATAAGAATAGTCTAGACAGGTCATAAGATGCATATCAAGTAAAATAAAATAAATCAAGCATTCCGTAAAATTAGACTTTTCAATTCTGCGTATAGGAATTTAATTTTCTTTACATTATATAAAATAGTTAAAACAAATAATAAAACTTTGTAGTATGTTTTAAAAAAATAATAATAACAATTTAATATATGTATGAATATGATAAGTTAACACTAGGCTCTTAATAAAATAAAAAAAAGGGTTCATGGTTTGATATCCTGGACTGGAAATGTAATTTCAAATGTTATGTATATAGCAAATCAAACTAAATGGTTTGATGACTATACCAATTAAATTAAATTTAAAAGTACGTCTTAAATATTATAACTATAATATTATTATAGCTAATTATAACTAACACAATGAACCCTCGACCCATTTGAAGGACTTTGAATTTGATCTCGTTAGGTTCATAATCTAGTCTTCTATCTTCGTATAATGTGAAGGGTGAATATAACAGCCCAGCTAACATAGGGATGATCAGATATTATGGATATAAATATTATCTACTTAAACCTATCCACACGTCAACTCATGCTATCTGCACCAGTCTAATTGGATAATTAATATTAGAACCTATAAATAGCTTTGATAAAATGTTTTAAAAAAAAACAATTTTTGCTGTAATAAATTATGTTTATAATTTCTTAAAGGCCCTTCCTATAAAAATAGGAATTTATATGCAGTCCCAGCGACTTATATATTCATTGAGCCCTTGTAAAAACAATAATTGAGTGATATTTTTTTTAATATTCGAAGAATATCATACAACAAGTTATATCATATAATCGTATAAATATTCACATGGATAACGAGTGAATCTCTCTTTAGTTTATTCTCACAAGTTTCTACCTTTCTTGGAAAAAATTGTGTACCTGCAAAGGTCAAATTATTCCTGCATCAGTTAGACACGACCTTGCTGCGTGAGAAGCTCGGCAAGGTGTAATGGACTGCGTTTTACACAAACAACGAAGGGAAGGCACTGATTTGCCCTTACTAATAAGATGAGGTCAGCACCTTCGATGGTAAACAAGAAAATAATCATTCATCAAAGTTTAGTTCTCATGTAGTCTCTGGAGGCAAGTTCCCAGGTTGGCTCTGGAGGTATGTTCCCAGGTTGGTTCTAGAAGCATGTTCACAGGTTGGTTCTAGAAGCATGTTCACAGGTTGGTTCTAGAAGCATGTTCCCAGGTTATTTCTAGAAGCATGTTCCCAGGTTATTTCTAGAAGCATATTCCCAGGTTGGTTCTAGAAGCAATGTTCCCAGGTTATTTCTAGAAGCATATTCCCAGGTTGGTTCTAGAAGCATGTTCCCAGGTTATTTCTAGAATCATATTCCCAGGTTGGTTCTAGAAGCATGCTCCCAGGTTGGTTCTAGAGGCATGTTCACAGGTTGGCTCTGGAAGCATGTTTCCAGGTTGGCTCTGGAGGCCAATTTTCAGTTTGATTCTGGAGGGATGTTCACCGGCTGGTTTTGGAGTAGGTGCCCAGGTTGATTCTGGAGGGATGTTCACCGGCTGGTTTTGAAATAGGTGCCCAGGTTGATTCTGGAGGCATGTTCACCGGTTTATTCTGGAGGCAAGATCTCAGGTTGATTCTCGAGGCATGTTCACTGGTTGGTTTTGAAATCAAGTGCCCAGGTTGTCTTTGGAGGCAAGGTCCCATGCTGGCTATCTAGGCAAGTTCCCATGCTGGCTCTGAAGGAAAGTATCCAGGCTGGTGCTGGAGGTAAACTACAAGGTTAGTTCTGGAGCCTAGTTACAATCATTTTGGAGGTGAGCCACAAGGTAAGCTCTGAGGTCTAGCTACAGGATTAACATTGAGAGTGAGTTACAAAGTTAGCAAGGTTAGATCTGAGACTTATTTAAAATTTTACTTTTGAGGTAAGTTATAAAGTTGGCCACTCATATCCATTGCAGTAGCAGATCTTTGTACATTAATAATGGACGTGCATAAAAAAGTATTTTTGTTTGTTATTGAATTTTTGAATACGATTCTTTAGTAGTCGTTGAGCATTTTTGTGTATAGTAATAGCTGTAATTATATAATTGAATAAAACTATTTTTTCTACACATATTGTTTAAATATTATGTTAATAAATATTATTTAAGCATTGATATTATATTTATTATTTTGTGTGAAAGAGATCCACGGACATTCTAATGCCCTAGGTCCCTTTAATCTTCTTGGCGGTATTGAAGAAAACTGTAGTTTCTTGATAAATTCGAAAAGTAAATACTCGTACATTGTTTAAATTTAAATGTGTTTTGGTGTATATTAATTTTTATAGCGTAGCACTTGTATCTCTAAATCTTTTTGAGCTTACGACGCCCTTGTTAGGTAGTCAAATTCCCATACCACCCTCTGCTCTCCCTACATTTTGAAACCATTTTAAAACCCATCGTTACAAAGTATTGTTTTCTAGTCACTTCTTTATTTTATACAAAAAACAATTCAATGCTTGCAACATAATGGTACAAATACAATTACTGAAAATTTGTGGGATGGTTGGCACTGTTTTGTTTTTATCAATTCTTGAATATTAAGTTTTACAACTGGTAAGTAGTGCCAGTGTTGCCAATAACTCAAGGAAAAAAATAATCTTATTTTGGATAAGGGATTGAAACAAATGATGTCTTCAATTATTTGCAAATTTTTTTAACGTTATTTCCAAATTATTTACACGCCCCACTTGGAAGTTCTTCACACCTTTTCGGGGGATTGTCCCCTCCATCCTCTCCCCCCTCCCTCATGTAGAGAATCATTGCCTAGTTCATTGTTGGAATATGCGTTCTCTATTTTCTCTTGATTTATACGTCTATAAAATTAATTTTCTCTTGGTCTAAGAGTTGTTGATTCTGACAAGTAGTCCTTTTGGATACTCGATGATTTAAAAAAAAAAGCTTTGGTTGGTTCTTGGGAGTGTGAGGACCGTGACACGCATAAAGTGGGCCTCATTACGACATTCCTATTGGTCGACAAGGTCAAAAATGTTGTCACACAAGGAGCGAGGAGCGAATTCGCAGACAGCACATAACAAGTTTACTTAACCAGTCTTGTGGCAAAAGCCAACAATAAAAATGTTACGAATCGTAATATTATGTTCAGGAAAAAAATTCTAAAAAACTCATTTAGAAATATTTAAAAAATATTCTTTTTATTATTAATTTAAGAGCTACTTTACACATAAGTTTTTTTTTTTTACTTTGGGACAAAAATCCCTTAGACAGAGTTTAAACTATCTTAATTTAGGACTTATCATATAACAAACACTACCTGAGCAAAGATGCACGGCATTATGCAATTTTTTATTCAGGACCATATTACTATTTTACCTCACCCCAGTCTAACACCTAACCCTTTAAAAAAAATGTATGTGCTATATCGAATTCAAGCGAATACTCTTTCTTAAGTTGAGATAGAAGAGAAAAAAGTTGAGGTCCACATTATTTAAATTCTTATGCCAAAAAAAATTGTTATTAAAACTAAATAAAATATGGCTTGAGTAGAAACATTTATTTTAATTTTCTACACATAATAATCCAATTATTATTTTTAATAACTGACACCGTCATTGATTAATTTGACTATAACACTTGATCTTCATATAAAAAGTTACTAGACAGATGTCGTATTGCTCATGACAAAATATTCAAGAACTGTTGATATTACTATGTGAATAAAATTAAAATTAATTTTTCTATTTAAGTATTATTTTAATAATTTTGACTAAAAGAAATGTGTTTTGTCATAAAAAGTAAAAAAATACGGACTTTAAGGTGGGCGTGTAGGGGACGTGAGAAAAGCTCAGTGTATTTTCAATTTTTATTGCAAAACCCTTTGTTGGCCAAAATAGATAAACTATTGCTTCAGGAAAAATATGGAACTTAATTTTCTTCACGTGGTTAAATCAACAGTGTTGTTGAATATCTGTCCTGAGCATAGCGGCATTAGATGACAAATTTTTTTAACGAAGAGAAAAAGTTTGTCATTAAATTCAAGGACATCCTTGACATATATTCAAGAATTACTATTGAGGTCACCGTGTGGATAATATTATGTTTCTACTGGGGGGAAGTATCTAATTTATATTGATAAGAAATAAATATTTATATAAAAATTGCAGAATTACTGCTCTTAGCTTGCTATTACTACACTCTCACTTATTCCCTTGCATCCTCATGACAGCAGTCTTACTAAAGGCATTGGAACGGATCATGAGAAATATTAGGTTTATCTATCCTGGTTCAAAGAACGGGCGGATTTACTGAGAGTACCTTTTTTCCCAAATGGTTTGTCACCCTTCTTCCGCGCTAATTAGGCTATATTACTTCCACATTCTACTTTCCTCATCTTTACCTCATTGAACATTTGATTTCCTTTTCTTGGAGATGTAGACGGACTAACACTTTTAACCAGAGTTTTCAAATAAATCGTGTCATAAATATGTTTTTGTAAACGGCATTTTGTTTTAAAGTAATTTTTGGGTAACTTTGGTTTTGATTTGATTTTATCCTTCTGTATTTAACTAGCCACGAGTCTTAAACTCATACATAGGCAGAGGTTGGCCATTGGTCGATTTCTCAATAACGCCAATTCGATCGTGTAATAAAACTACATTGTCATTAAAAGTCGAGCTTTGATCTTCTAAACTGACAGATATACCATGTAATTTTAAAAATTATTTTAGTTTGACCAAATTATCCTGATCAGTCGTATGCTATTTTATTTTTAGGTGTTCTGTATTATGACAGGTCCATTCCTTTTGTCAGTGAATTCAGACCGCCAATACGCCCTGTCATCTGCCTCTTGCTTCATCTACCAGAATTTTTTCCTTTTCTTCAAGTAATCCAATATTTAAATTCTTCTTCTTTCTAAGCTCTTTTTTCTCTCAACCTAGCCTTTTATGACGTCATGCAGTTGACAGTTCCTCCAAAGGATAAGAATAGGAAAATTAAATAGTTTAAAATGAAAACGTACATTAAAAAAAAATCTAAAATAATTGGAACATGAGTATTGCAGTAAGGTTGATTTTAATCAATAAATAAATAATGTATTGACAAAAAAAAGTAGAGTGGAGAAACAATATACGATCGTGGTAGCTGTGATAAGTTTATAAATCGATCGGGGCCCACAAAAGTCGCTTCATCCCAAACCAGTGCACTAAAAAAGTTATTTAAACATTTAAACAATCAAGCAGTTAATTGACTAAAATTCTAATAAACAAATGATAGTTTTCGTTCATCCTACGACCCATTTAAATCTCTTTATAGATTTCCTTAATCTTCTTCCTCAACTACAACTGTTGCATTCCAATAATGAAGCCCGGTGAGGAATTTCATGCTCACAATCTGTTAAATTGGAACCCGCCTCGGTGGCGTAGTTGGCTAACGTGCTAGTCGTGTTGAGCTCGACCGCCGAGGACGGGGAGATCGAGGTTCAAATCTCGGTCGGGTGAACTGGGGGTGGTTTTTCCTAAATGGTTTTCCACTCTCCTTCCACGCAAACGTGGATTCACTTCCTCTAATTCTACCTTCCCAGTCCATTAGCGTAATTAGTACTTAAAGCGTATAATACGATCGGGTAGTTAGACGTGGTGCTAAATAATAATAATAATAATGTTAAATTCAAAGCACGCAGAACCCAAGGTTATTTATTTAATAGTTATTATAATCAAAGTCCGACACCTTATCTCAGTTGACAGCGTGTTTGTATACTGAGATATGGGTCCCGGATTTGATTTCTGGCATAGCCAAAAAATGTATCATTGGTGAAATGTGGACTTCCCCTTTCACAATGATAAACTAATGGCTGGGGTTTGGGTGTTGTGTATGTTCTAAATTTAAGTTAGTTTATAAATCGTGTGCTGATATTGTTACCACCCACTCTATTACCTCTTATCTACGGCCACACTAGACTAAAAGGAAAGAGGGGGTGAGCTACATAAATTTATAAAGAATAAAGACATTAGAAACAATTTGGTATCAATATGAATGTTTTATTTAATAAAATAACAATTGAAACAATAATTTACATGGCCTGAAGAATCCATTCGGGGCTGTGTTGAAAATCATATTAAACAAATGCGCAGTACTAACATGCGAATGTTTCCAAGCATGAAACATGTTCTTAAGTCAACTAGGTCAGTCTGGAAGAGAGAATCAATCGCTCGTTCCAACAACACAATGTCAGTTTCACATCAGTGAATATTGACAAAACAACCTAAAGTGGTGACTATCCGAGCAAATTACTTTATAAATATCTAGTCCGATAATTATTGAATACAAAAAGAAAAGAGCCAGATGGGCATCTTTGAAATTGGTACGAAAGTTGTCTGCTGGGCTACATTGAATGCGGACACAAAAAAGAAAAAAGGTAAGTTAAATTTAATATTGTACGGATATTGCGGGGAGCATAAGAGTTTGGCCTACAGACAATAGGTCAAACTCCCGCGTGACTATTAAATGTTGACACAACTAGGGACGTTAACAAGATCCCTACTTGTTAATAAAAATTATATAACATACAAAAGAAGTATAGATAAACAACAATTAAATTCAATTAAATAATTTGAAAAATGTTCAAAGTCAAAATCAATCCATCAGCAAAATTTTACGTTACTTTACCAAACAATTCAAAATAAGAAAACATTGTCAAAAGATGAGTCTACATTAACAGCCAAATTCACACAATTCAAATAAAATACTTCTAGCAAAAATTTGTTCAAAAATATGGCAATCTGATATATTCAGTGACCTCACTAACACTAGTGCCTGATTGGAGACCAAAAAAATGTAGGTGTGTCATTACAAAATTGAGTATTAAAAACAATTTTAATTTTAGTAAATAGTTTACGTTGCCTATTCAGGTTTATTCCAATAAATGCGTTACTTTAATTTCAAAACTGAACAAGCCATAGTTCAAGTCTATTAAAATAATATCGATGAAATAAATATATATAGAATACGAAAACATCCTGAAAATGTCCAAGTCTAGGACCGGAATTATCTTGACGGCGTCTAATACAATATTTTAGGACATGACTTCTCCTTAAGGCATCCAATTTAATAGTCGATTCGTCTTGAGAATCACCGGGTTTAAATAGTGTTACTAGTCGACTGGGGTTGAAAGGGGAGGGGGGTGTTCCATACACGTTGGTGACGTCTCATCGGCCAGTTCGATGTATGAAAATCAGCACGTACACCATCGATCAAGATTAGATTGGCTGGCCTCTCTTCATCACGTTCGCTAGTGTTGACAAAATATCTTTTTGACCAGAGCACCAGAGACGTACACACATCACGAGCTGTCTAGGTGGAAGATTCCGTCTTGCCCGCAGGGGGCAGGTAAGTCGTAATTTCGGTAGTGTTGTGAGCGTCATTCTTGAGTCTTATTGGAATCATTTTGACTCATACGCTACGCACATCAGATGCAGTTACACCAAGGCTATTTCGTTCCACTCTTCAATTTAGGACGCGGCGAGTATAGTCCAGTCTTGAAGGTTGTTCTAGCCCGAAGATACAACGAGTAAGTACATGAACATTTTATTAATTGCAAGGAGTTTATTCATGTCTGATATGGCTTAGTATTGTAGACGGATTCTACATTGGACTACAATGAGAAGCTTACTATTGCAGGAAGTTTATTAATATTGCTGTTTCATGCGGAGTGGGTAGTATTACTTGAAGATTAGTATGGGGGGTGGTATGATGTAACATCACCAAATGTTACAAAATAATCAGTTGGTTTAAAGAGTGCACTTTAATACCTTAAATAAACGGAAGAAAAGTTAGATAAAATACTAAAATGTAGCTTAGGACAGAATATATGGATAAATAGTTTTTCTATACGTAATTGAAACTCATACCAGTGGGCACTCAGACTCAATGTCTAGCTCATCTGATATGGTTTGACAGTTAAGGGAAGGTTTAGGTTAGAATAGGACCTGGTATATAGAGGGTGTTTTTTCCTTAACAATATCCCTCTCGCCCTGTACGCAAATATGGATATATTTCTACTAAATTATACCCTCCTCATCCCTACCCTATTATTATGTTTAAATGCGCATAGCCTTGTTGGGTAGTAATATTAAGGAAGGAGGTTGAAAGTAAATTTTAAAAATATGACAAATCAAATGGGCTTAAATTATTCATTCTAAACATAATATAAGTTATTTCATGTTTAGAATGAATAATTTATTTCAAGGTGAACATTTTTGCACTTTATTTACATATATATTTTATTGTAGTTACTAAAAAACAAACTAAATATTTAAATTCTATTATTTTTACTGCCATACTTAAGAACTAAGTTTCTTGTTCTAGTGTTTTTTTTACTGCTCAAATGAGAGTCGGGTCCTTAAAATTAATATCACCTTCGGGCTTTACACATATTCCTCACTGTCCTTAAAGTTATAAACGAGCTCAGTTAGAAAAAAAAATCTGCTTAGAGACAAGTTTAATCACGTATTTATTTATTTTGTATTTGATATTGCACAAGCTTGTTAATATTTAAAAAAATTACCTATAGCTCGGATATAAATATGTCTATTAGTATTTTGTCTAATATCATAACTTACATCTCACCCATTCCAATAAAAACTTTTCAAAACAATCAGACTTTCAATACAATTAATTGTGCTTTATCATGTATTCACTGATATATTTTATACCGATCCACATTGGTCGTTACTTTAAATAAATGATACGGAACTCCTCACGGACTTTCTCGCTCTATTGTTTGAAAATGGAAATATTTACTCAAAATGCGTAATATATGTGAAACGAAATAATATACAATACAGCATATACACTAGCAAACCCAAACATAAATTGAACATTTTTTGAGCCCCGGTTTTAAATTTTATAATTTTAATTTTTAAAGAATTAATGTCCTCATTTGTATGTTTGGACCAATAAAAGTGATCGATTTTGGGTATTAAAATTTTGACATCCTGTTAAAATTTTAACATTTTATTAGGTGTTGTACATCTTCAGGTCATCGCATTGCTATTCAATTCCTCATTTATAAATTTTGACCAATAAAAAGTGTTAATATTGATTATTGAGTCTAAAATGAAGGCGATAGAACATTGTTGTACAAACATTTCTCCTAAGAGGTTAAAGGAAAAATAACAAACTTTTTGAGATTTACTTTAAATTAATTACTCTATGTAGCGGTTCCCAAATGTGCTCCACGGAGCACTAGCTGCTCCGTGAAGCATCTCCAAGTAATCTGCGAAGAAATTGGAAAGAAAAATAAATGAAATAAATGTGACAATCTCTCAAAACTGTGAATTTGTATGGCCATAAAATGAACTGTCTATAGGTATTGGGTAGAAATTATTTAGCTCTTGCAGAGTTCTGTGAAGCAGTGTAGATTACAATTATTAATAAGTCTAAGTGCATGTCATGCGTCACCTCAGTCAGCTTTGCCCACCCGCACCTTCAGAGAATCATGCAAAACATCGAGAACGATCGGTGAACCACACAGATTGCATGCGGTGAAACCAGTCAGAAAGATTCGACGGTGACAGTCAACCTCGTCACAATGAGTGCTTGATTGATTTGACATTACATTCTACGATGAAAGAAATTTTTGCAACTAAGAAGTCACTGACAGAGTTTTGCTGTCAGCTAAGAAACGAATTTGAAGTTGTTGTGTTTTTATATATAAATCGAAAATCACCCTTCATCCCTTTGTCATAACTTACTAAGGTGAATTGAAATTCTCTGCCTATGTGGCTACCAAGACAAAATACAGATCCCGCCTCAATGTTTACAGTATCAATACACAATTTTGATACGTTATCAAGTGCATTGCTTTACTTAATGTTTTTGATTGCTGTTTTTCGTTTATGAAGATACGTAAGAAAGTTGATTATTTCTCTGAAATTAGTGAAGAAAATAACATTTTAATGAAATAAAACTTTATGTTAACATGCCCTAATCTTTAAAAACTCGTATCCATCGTGAATACTTCTGTCATTTGGCCTACCTATGAAGGTGCTAGGTGAAAATATTGTTGCCCTTAGGCCAAGGATACGTATGTGCAAAATTGATGTTTTGAGAAAACGATTTTTAAAGTTTCCATTTTCAATGACTTTCAATTGGTAAAATTAAGTTTAGAACAAATTTTAAGCTCTTTAGAACTAAAAAAAATCGTTATTTTGCTATATAATAAAATATCAACTAACCCCTCTATCATTATTATTATTATCACCGAGGCCTTACTACCCGTTCGGGCTATACGCACTTACGTTAATGTGTAATGGTAGGGTGATTGTGAGATGAAATGGAGGAACCCCAGTTTAACCTGGGATCCAAACCACGGTGGAGGCCTGGAATTCCCCACATTCACAAGTTGTGATTAGTACATTTTTTGTCAGAGGTGAAGGAAGGGTTTGGCAATCAGATAAATCTGTGCCGGGGATTGAACCCCGGACCCCCAACACTGAAGTCTTGACACCTTACTCCAGGTCACCCCATTTTCTTTATAACAATTTACACAATTTCTGTTCAAATTACATGATTCCAATAAAATTGTTTCTATTGATTATTGTAGAAAATTAAACCAAGTTTGTCTACTGAAACAATATTGTTTATTTTGGTTAAAAATCTATTTGTTAAAATAAAATGTAAAAACTGACCATAACACGCGTTGGCTTCCATTGCATCTTAAAATATGAGGTCTAGATAATTTGAGATATTAGCAATGGTCGGACACAAATGACAAAATAAAAACTTCAATCAAGTAATAGCTTTTTAGCGCCGCATCTTACCACCCGTTTGGGTTATACGCCAATATACTAATTTCGCAAATGGTTTTAGATGTTAAGAAGACTATATTTAGAGAACGCGTACCCGCATTTGCGTGGAGAGAGTGTAAAATCATTTCGGGGAAACAACCCTCAGTACATTCTACCGAAATTTGAACCTCGATCTCCTCGTCATTGTCAGTCTAATCTACTGCGAGAATAGCGCCTTAGACCATGCGGCCACCGAAGCGTGTAATTAAGTATTCTCCTCACATTTGTGAAAAACAAGTAAAGTTCCATACGAATAAACATCAAGTCAAATAATTGATCATTTAAACTAATGTATTGGTTTTATTACTAAATCTGACTAGAATATGTTACAATTTGTTTTATTTTATCGTTGGTTAATTTTTCACTTTTATAAAAACAGGAAACTCTTGAGGAACATGATTGGTCAAAGGAGTTCCGCACGGGTCAGCACATTCTGTAAAGTAGGGAAATTCTTCTCTTTAGTAATAGGGATGGTTGGCAGAACTCTACGGGATGCTATCGCGCGCTTTCTCTCTCTCTCTCTTTAATATGTTTCAAGTCTACAATCTCAAGCTTGGCATGCTGCGATTCCATTAGACTTTTCACAAATTGTTTGCATTGGGACTGATGGACGGATGGATGGATGGGTGGATGGGTGGATGAATGGGTGGCTGAGTAGATGGGTTGGTGGGTAGGTATGAGTAGGGGGTGGATTAGGGTAGGTAGGGAGTGAGTAAAATGTAATAAGATTTAGTCAGATCGGTATGTGGGCTGTGTGTAGGGTGGAGGTATTAGAGGTTAATTAGTTTTGTGTGTTAGCTGTGGAGAGACTAATAATCAGGTGGTTTAGTAGGGGAGGGGGTGTATTGGGGCTGGTAAGGGAATAATATGGTAAATAAATAAGTTGGTGATGTCTGGGAATATGGGTTGGTAGGTGAGTGGGTAGGGGTATAATTAAGTACAGTAGAGTGATAGGTTGCTTCATAAGTAGATAGGCGGGTATGTAGGGATTTAGTAGCGTGTGGGTTAGGGGATAAATAGGTAGTTGGGTGTGTAAGAGCTATATTTTAATCAATCATTTACTTCATGTATATATATATTCAAAAATAAATTACATCGCATACAATGATTTTATTTAATGTCATTTATTTTCTAATAATCTATAGCAAAGCTGGGATTGTTTGGATTTACTTTTATAGTGTAGTGTATTTATTTTATTTGAGGTATTTAACGTACTCTTTCTGAATCGACTGATTATATCAGTACACGAGAATTTCTATGGGTTAGATCAAAAAAGCCTACCAATTTTCCCGGGAAAGATATTTTCACAAACCTTTTAGGGATCTTTACACACCATGGAACCGACGGCTTTTCTTCCCTTTTGAAGTAAGTTGTACTACTGATTCTTATCGCTCAAGAAAAATCCGTCGATCTCGGCTGGGTTCGAGCTCACGAACATTGGGTCCTGGGTTAGGTAAGCACTTTAACCCAAAACCATCGATGTCGACCAGTGTTCTGTTGAACAAAGTTTCAAACTGCCTGTTCTGGATGATGATTTTCGTTACTCCACTAAACACAGTTTTCAAAACATTTGCTAATTTTAGATTATTTAAAGTATTACTTGTATACGTTGCGTTATCTAAGGATACAAAAAGGTAGGGGCATATTATATATATATTTACAAACTGGCTGAAACAAAGTTGAAACTCTTTGATATCTAGTCAACTAGAAATAATACACGGCTTATATTTGGTCACCCAAGTCTACTAAACGGTTTACTTTTCTTTGTTAAGGTGGCCAGCCGAATACCACCTCTGCGGACTAGGGGTCAGAGATCCTGGTTACAGATCCATAGGTCCCTGGTTTGACCCCAGCCTCTTCCATACTTTTATGAGAAGCAGTGGTTCTAGGATGGGGTCAAAATCAGCTACATGAGGACAAATGAGGAGCTACTTGAATTAATCAGTAGCGGCTCCCGTTTAGAAGACTGAGATTAGCGGACGGAAGTCTCGATGGGCTGACCACATGACACCCTCTATCCACAAATGTTGACGTCATATTTTCCAACATCTGGCACCCACTTGATCTAACTTAAATATATTAAAATAACGTTGAGCTACTTTTGTAATTAGCACAACAAACTTGAAAAAGCGTTGTCGGTAGGCCTATATAATTGCACATGCTGGACTAATTGTATTAGAAGAGTCAAAATATTCACCGACACAATCAAACCAGAATATACTATAAAATATACCTGTAAAGTTATAGTTGTTTCACCGTAGGCATTCTCTTATTTTATCTATTTATAGAATTATATCCGTTCAGGTGTAAAATCACAGCTTTGTGGCTAAACACTAAAATTAATGGAGTGATTTTAACTACCATTTTTTTATTATTATTATTTGCCGAACAAAGTTGTGTAGAACTTGATAGCGCCTGTCGCCATTGTAAAGAGGAAAAGCGATAGGCAAATAACTCGACTAACAATTATATAGCCCAAAACCATTGAATTATTATTATAGTCAGTTCAAAAGCCGCGAGTCTTTCGATTGAGATACTCATCAGTTACATTAGTGCTTGTTTTGGTATAGGCCATAAACACTTATGGAAAAAAATTAAACACCCAGAGCTTACCTGGTTGAAAATTAAACCAGCCCTTTTAAGTTGTAGCTAAATTTTCCAGTCAACCAAACATCACTAAACACATTTTTATTAACATAATAAGAGAAAAAATATATATATCCCCGATTGTATATTTTAATTAAAGTAGGTCTATATTAAACTCACCAATGTGTAAGGTTAGTAAAAGGAAGAAAAATAGGCCTAAATATACATCTCACGCTTACTGACCCGTGTCTGCACTTCTATATCAGATATACTTTTCATAGTGTCTCAATTTCTTTATTTTTAATAGCATTATTCCCCTCACATCAGTAGCTTCTCAATTAAGCCCTTGATCATGTCACGCAAAATACAGCCACGAAACATTAAATATGTCTTGGATAATATTTAGCCCCGCGTCTTACTACCCGTTCGGGTTATACGCTTTAAGTACTAACTACTCTAATGGATTAGGAATTGGGAAGGTTGAATTAGAGAAAGTGAACCCGCATTTGCGTTGAGGGAGATCGGAAAACCATTTAGGAAAAACCACCCCCAGTTCACCCGACCGAGATTCGAACCTTGATCTCCCCGTCCTCGGTAGTCGAGCTCAACACGACTAGCGCGTTAGTCAACTACGCCACCGAGGCGGGTGTCTTGGATAAGAAATGAAAGGAAACATTACATCTTACTTTCCTCGACTAACATTAGTTGGGCAGCAAACTTACAACAGCTCAAGCTGCAAGGGTTCTATTACAGTCCAACTTTCATCTAGAAAAAAATAATAAATCCACTTTTGCGTATTCATACGTCAAGTCATGTTATATCCATATGTCAATTTTTATAGGCATTATTAATACACATCAAATAACTAAAAGGCCCCGTGGTATACTTGTCAAAGCATCTGGTTACCAACCTTTGGGTCCAGGGTTTGATTGCCGGCTGGTATCATGAGTCTTATCCCGAAAGCAGAATTATCTCGATGGTCACCTGGCTCCACACCTTCATAATCCATAGGTGTAACTTGGTCCCTGTTCGGAAACTCATAGTCCAAACTGCACTGATAATTTGTTTGAACCAAAAGTAATTCAAAATTCCTATACACTTACATCTGAAAAACTATGCTAATACCATTAAATTGTGTCAAAAGTTTCAGCGTACAGTGTCGGGAGAGCAAAACTGTTCAAGCAAGCGTGTACAACAGATTGCATAGGAGTTAGGCGCGCGGCACTACACACCTCGACATCTTGGAGCACGTCAGCAGAACATACCACAATTAATAGTAAACAACACACCAGTCCGTCTAGAAAAGGGAATACGTTATAGATAACTATCCTACATCTCAAAAAGTTTTTGCCACTATTACATGTGCAGTATCAATAAATAAACGTAATATGAACGTTAAGTTAATCGAGAGCCCGGAATTTATTTCCATTCTCTCTCCAAGAAAACGTTTTTGGATTCCTTTGAAATGTGCGCTCCTTTGACTACTTCCTTGGACGGCCGTTGACAGCCAATATCGGTTTTAAAGTATTAACTTGCGCTCATTAGAAACCAGTTGTCTTGCATCTCTTTTTTTATTTTTTTAGTTATTTTACTTTAATTTAGTTATTTAATCATATCTGACGGTTGAAATCTGTGAGCGTACTACGAAAAAACGTGTCAGTTTGCATTTCAGACAAATGACAACATTGTTGTGACGTTACGTGAAAGGCTTCAAGTTATAACTTGTAAACAGTTTCTCTTTTCCTTCGCTCTTTATATCTCTTTATTATTAACTATACAGTGTGTATAAAAATTATATTTATTCAAACAATAACTATATTATTTCCTTAACTTATTCTTCCAGCTGAGAGTTTGACAACATTTCAATCCACACCTTTTTCAATTCTTCATAAAAAAATTATATGCAGCACTATTCAGTCTTTCTCGCGTCTTTATTTGTAAATAGAGACATTTACTTAAAACCGTTAAGATATGTGAAACAAAATTATATAAATTGTTGTAGAAACATAATGGAAACCATAATTGTACAGATATATTTGTAATGTCAAACACACCACAGATGCGCATTCTAAAAAAAATTTGATGGCCATATTTAAAATATTTAAAATTTTAGTCACTCACAAATCAATAAACTACCTTTAACAAACTTTTACCCAAAAAAACAAGTAGGGTATATAGAGTTCTATTTGTCAGGTAAAACGCTCTTTAGATTTATATTTTCAACAAAAAATTTTGAGCCATTTTGGAAAAATATTAAATTAAAAAATATCACTCATTAGTAAACTACCTCTTAATTTGAGGGCTAGGATCAAAATAAAATAAATCATCCTGAGGCATTGCCATTTAACATCTAAATATCAAGTTTAGACAAAATCCAATAAATCGTTTCAGATCCGTGGCCAGTAACAGACAGACAAACAGACAGACAGACAGAAGTGTAAGATAAACTTTTGTAGGTTCCAACACACATATAACGTAAAGATTTATCATAATGTTGAGTATAGAAATGTTCTCGATCACAATACTCTCACTGAATATGTGAAAGAAAGTTAAAGGAAATCAAATACATTATATATTTTTAAGTATAAGTGATCATTATAAATTTTAATAAATCCCTAGCACCCCTTACAGTGGTCGCTTGGTCTAAGATGCTACTCTCGTAGTAAACTAGACTGCCAATTACTAGGAAATCGATAATTTTTATTTAGCACCGCGTCTTACTACCCGTTCGGGTTATACGCTTTTAGTACTAATTACGCTAGTGGATTAGGAATTAGGAAGGCTGAGTTAAAGGAAATGAACCCACATTTGCATGAAGGAGGAGTGGAAAACCATTTAGGACCCCTCCCCCCCAGTTCATCCGACCGAGATTCTAACCTCGATCTCCCCATCCTCGGCGGTCAAGCTCAACACGACTAGCGCGTTAGCCAACCACGCCACCGAGGTGGGTTGGATCGACGTTCAAATCTCATTCAGATGTACTGAGTGAGGGTGGTTTTTCATAATTGGTTTTCTACTCTCCCTCCAAGAAAGTGTGGCTACACATCCTCTAAAATATAACCCTTCCTCTAAAATATAACCGTCCTCATTCCTAAAACCGTTAGCGTAATTAGTATATAAGCGTATAGCCCAAACGGGTAGTAAGATGCCATGCTAAACTTTTTTTTTTCAAATCCCTGGTGATAAGCAAAACAAAGTCATGATAAAGAGAATGAAAATCTTATGACATCACGTCTACATTTATAGTAATGTGTTTATCAAACCTTTTTTTTCTTTTTAGCACCGCATCTTACTACCCGTTTGGGCTATGCGCATATTTGCTAATTACGCTAATAGTCTTAGGGATTAGAAAGGTTATATTAATATGTAGTGTACCCGCATTTACGTGGTGGGAAAGTAGAATTAAGAAAAAAAACACCCTCGGTACACCCGACCGAGATTTGAGCCTCGATATTACTCTAAAAGGGAGTCTAGCCTACTGTAAGAGTAGCGTGTTAGACCATGCGGTCACCTAAGCGTGTTATTATACTTAATTCCGAACTGAAGTTGCTAGATATGGTCGGCGGGAAGTGACATTAATGCTAAGTCCTTGAAAAAATAATATCGCTTTAAGGTAAGGTGTCGGACTTTTGTGCTGGGGTCCGAGGTTCAATCCTCGGTCTTGGCACAGATTTATCTGATTACCAAACCCTTCCTTTACCTCTGACAAGACATCTTGTGAATGGGGGGGATGCCAGGCCTCCACCGTGGTTCGTTAAACTGTAGGTCCTCCATTTCATCTCACAATCACCCTACCATTTAAACATTAGCGTAAGTGCGTATAACCTGAACGGGTAGTAAGACGTGGTGCTAATAATAATAAGATCGCTTTAATAAGATTCTAAATTGTTTGTATGTTCCCATTATGTCAACATAAGAACATTCTTCTCGTTCTATTACTAAAGTATTTATAAGTTCTGCCCGTTTGTCTGAGTTTGGCGTGAACTCACGGAAATGGAATGCAGATTGAAACGCCTTGAGGCATATAATATTGCACTTCGTTCACTCTTCCTCTTTCAAGGGTTGTTGGTCGCGCCCCCAAGCTAAAGAACATACCGCCCGTGGCTGCCATCTACACTACGCCCCATATCGAACCCCGAGGGGGTAACAGTAAAGCCTACTAACCATATAATTCTCATGTCGAGTGGTCCGTGAAGTAGAAATAAAAATAAAAAATCATCACAACTTAAAATTGTTTGGGGTTAAGGAAAATATGACGATAGGAAACGTCATTAGGGATATTTCACCCTATAAAATGAGTGTTTTATATTGAATATAAATGTCATTAATTATAGATTGATTACTATAAATTAAAAAAGCATCTGGTACCTAGTGATAAGAGTTCCTGGCTACAAATCCAGAGGTCCCGGGTTCAATCCATGGCGCTTTCTTATTTTCTGTGAAGCAGTGATTCTGAAACATGGCTAGCTCAGCCACGTGAGGACAAATGAGGAGCTATTTGAGTAAAAAGCAATGGCTCCGATCTAGAAAACTGGAATTAGCTATCTAAGGGTCTGTTGGGCCAAGTGCACCAGCATATGGTAGCTGCTCAGTTGGTATGACTCGATTTCAGGCTGATACAATGGAGTTTTTTTAATCGAAAGTTGTTTAAAGAATGTAGCTACCTATTCTATATTGTGTATGTAGCGTTATTACCAACGATTTTTCATTATTAATAAAAATAAAACTTTTTTTGGGTTACGAAATGTCTATAGTTACTATCATTTATGGTAAAACCTGTTTCTCCTGGTGCGAAATATTAAAACGGTTTTAAGTAATAGCCCCTTGCATTTATTATTATTATTATTATTATTATTAGCATCACGTCTTACTACCCGTTCGGGCTATATACGCACTTACGCTAATGTGTAATGGTAGGGTGATTTTGAGATGAAATGGAGGACCTACAGTTTAACGTGGAATCTGAACCACGACTGGCATTCCCCACATTCACAAGATGTCTGGTCAGAGGTGAAGGAAGGGTTTGGTAATCAGATAAATCTTTGCCGCGACCGAGGATAGAACCCCGGCCGCCAGCACAGAAGTCTGACACCTTACTTCTAGGCTGCCAGGTCACCGACCCCTTGCATTTAAAAAAGTATATATATATATATTGCACCCTTTCGGTCTATCCTCAATTTCACCAATCAAGTACACCCAATATCATCACTTAGGGAACTGCAGGCCTTATGGAGAAAAAAGCTTTATCTTCGCTCTTTATCTGTTAACTGTTGCCAAATCTCCTCGCTTTCAGTTATGTTGGAAGCTTGTGTGCTGGGGTCATAATGAGTGACTGGCAATATTGACCAACCAGTGTTGCCAAACTTTTATTATATTTGAGGGAAGATTGATAACATGAACTCGATAGAATGACAACGCTGATCCTCAATAGTAACAAAGTAGTTTCCAGAGGCTGACGAAGGCATCATACTCGCAATGGTTAAATTGTTGGGAATGAGGAGGTCATGGTTTCCATTCCATACACGTCTTGTGTTTTATTTTGTTTTATTCGACGATTTCTAACTATCCCCCATGCAATTGTGGATGAACTTCTTCTAGATGCAATCTTCATAATCTCAAGTTAATTAGTGTAAATATTTGAATAACTGGAACTGGTAATAAAACACAAAGGATGGGGGGGGGAGGGATGTAATATATAAAATCATGAGTACCTACTGTTGTTTAATACCCTTATGTCTCCGCAAATTACGGAACTTTTTTTATTAATCTTAACGAATTTATTTAGATTCTTAGACTTCCTGTAAAGTCCCCTTTCATTTTTAAAATTTTTCCCTGTCACTAAATCCACCATAAGAACCCTTTCTACCTTTGGTGGGGCATCAAATTCTCTTGAATTCCTCAAGGCATTTCCGAGTTCTCAGCCTTAGGGTAAGTTCTTCCCTATTGTTCAAAACTTTTCGCGGGCCTTCCCCCCATCCCCCACTTTCTACTCGCATTCCTTTTATATATTTTTTTTATTTTCACTACAAAAAATAATCTCGCCTTTAGCGACCATAAAAGTAAAGGCGTTCACCTCAACAACTCATCCTCGTCACAAAAGAAGGTTTAGCTGGAAGCAAAGTCTACAGCCCTTCAATGAGTTTTCAATAAACAGTTTACAACATTTAAAATATTTGTAATTAAGTATTTATGTTGATAGGTAGCATACATTGGTTGTAAATATGTTTTTCTTGGCTGATGCACAAACTTTTGCATAATATCATTTCCAGGAGCAGAAAAATATTTTAACTTTGGTTAAATTCATCATAGGAATAATAATAATAATAATAATATTTGAAAAACATAAGTTGTAGTAAGGAAACAATACTTAATCGTATTATAATAATAGAATTCAATGTAAAGAATATTTATAAATGTGGGATAGAAATTATGTTTTAAATGGTACTGAGACTAGATGAATTGAAAATTTAAGATAACAATACTGTCGTTAATATCTAAGAGGATATAAATATTAACAAAATTAGTCAAAATCACAATAACGAGTTAATTAATAGAAATTATATTATTAAAAATGATGTAAAATTAATAGTTTGAATGTAGGTTAGAAAAATGTTTTAAAAGATATTATTCTTAGATCATATGACAATTTTAACGTTTAACTACAGACCTTCACAATGTCTAAAAGGATATTAACATACTAAAAATGTGACTCTAATTCACATAAAATACAAAGAAAAACATATTAAAATACATTTAATAATAACACATGAGTCAAGTAAAGTTGAATACACATTATACTGAAAAATATGACAAAGTGATCAAAGTTAAGATAGACAGTTGTTAAATGGGAAAGAACAAAACTTGAATAAATGTGAAATGAAAAAATTGAATTCTATTCTTATCTTGCAATTGAAATTCCCTTGTTACTTGTAATGCTGGATGTGAATCAATCACTAATCGACATGTTTAGGCGCGTTGTCGGCGTCATCCTCAGGACATTACAGATTCCTGAAATGAGTTCCTTCAGCAGAGAATGGAATAGAACTGAATATTCTTTACATTGAATTCTATTATTATAATACGATTAATAATAATAATAACAATGTATTAATTTGGGTAAAGTTTATTACACGAATTGACCCCTTAATCAGGGCACGGATTTTGATGGAATATATATCTTTTTTTACATCACCGATAGTGCTCATATGTACATAAATTATATTCATGACCCCCTTGATGTGGAAACTTTCTCTATACGTCATTTTTTAAATCTGTTTTGTCATTTTTTATTTTTAGTTCATGTTTTCTAGGGTTACGTCCTTGATGGGTCATTTTTAGATATTCTTGAGGCATTTTTAGGGATTTTCATAAATCTAGGTATTTATGTTGAAGAGGTATATTTTTTTTAATGATATCAATATTTTGTTTTTGTTGTTGTCTGGATGAGAAGATAATGTAGCGTGTATTGTTGTAAAAAACACATACCTGCGGAAACATTCCCTGTTAGCTATTACTTCTGAAGCAGATATTTGTAAAAATATTTTGCAATCACCAGAATCCAAGAGTGTTTTTTTTAACTTTAAATAAGTTTCCATTCGTAAATTGCGTGTTTGATTTTTTTATGTGCAATCATTCCGAGTTTTTGTTTGAAGAAAATTAAGTACATTTTAGTAAATTTAAACTAATTTTTTAGAATTTTCAAGTCATTTTATAGGTCTTTTAAAATTATTTTTTAAGTCAAAAAAGTCTGAGCCTTGTTAATGATGGATTAACATACTTATACTTATTTACTATTAATAAAACAATTAAAAATCATGTATTATAATTTATGTACTCAAAAAAACTTGAACACAATGTAGTTTCCGGAAAGAAAAAACATTTGTTTAGAATACGACAATTTTAGTACCTATATAATTAATTATCATCCCTAATAGATCTTATTTTAGCATTATACTTTGATGTGTAAATAATATTTGAAAGTTGTACCAAGTATTCGTATAGGTTTTGGAGAATTCTAATAAAATATTACTTGTTTAGTAAATTCAATACAAAGTGTACATAATCACTTTATTGTGAATTATTCTTCAAGGGTTTTGACTTGAGCGATTTCCAAAACTTGTCAACCCTTTCTTTCCCTTTTATTTCTGGACAACTACATCTCAAGTCGAGCACACCTTCAAAAACTACAATAGCATACACCTGTTCCATTATTTGTCCTTGTGTGCAAGGCATCCTCCTTTGGTATTGTGATTTGACTCAAGGGGCACCTTCGCCACTTCGAGGACTGTGACATTTTCCACTGTAAGTATTTTGGATTGTGTTTGAACCATGTGTATGAACATTGTTTGAGATCTTTAGAGGAAAAGAAAAGTTTGGCAGGGAATTTTAGAATAATATGAAATAAAAAGAAAATACTTATTTTTAGAACTGTACATTCTGTGGCTTTTGAGCTTACACACTTTCACAACGAATATCTGTTTAAAAGATAATACCTGTTGGGGCATCCCAACGTGCCCAGAATTTAATTTATAGTACATATTTTGCTCGGTGGAATTTCGTTAGAAATATAGGTTTCAAAAATTCAAAAGAAAAATTGAAGTCTTCACTGAAAAGGTGAAGCCACTTTATTATTATTATTTTACAAGCATTGTTATTATTGTTGCGAATACTTCAAAGTAAATCTAGGAACTCACTTTGGTGGTCACATGTTCTAAGGAGTTACTCTCGCATAAGACGAGACTGCCGATGATAGTGAGATCGAGGTTCGATCTCGGGCGGGTGTATGCCTACTAAAGATTGTTTTTCCTAAATGATTTTCTCATCTCTCTCCACGTAAATTTTGGTACACCTCCTCTAAATTAAACCTTCCTAATCCCTAACATATTAGAGTAAATAGTACATAAGTGTATAATACAAATGGGTAGTGAGAAGTGGTGCTAAGTTAAGAAAAATATATCTAGCACCTCTCTAAAATATTTTTTTGGATACTCCTAGATAGTGGACCGAAGTTAAATCAAATACATAAGCTAGAGATGGCCTAGTGTAGTGGTTCTCAAACTCTCTTTAGATTGTATCCCTTGGTCACGACTAAAAGTCTAAACAGTTAATCTAATTTCCTTCACTAACCTCAAAAATCCCCTGTCACTTATGGTTATTTTGTCATTTTGCCCAATTTTCCCTTGAGAACTGTTCGTGTAACCCCTGAAAGTCAAACAACGTACGCCAGTTTGAGAACCACTGTCCTAGTGGATGCCTTAATTCGTTCCAGTTGGTTCTAAAACCATCCATCAGTTTAAAAATACAAACTAAACACAGATTGACGAGGCCGTCCAAAATATTAAATTGTTCATCCCACAAGTGATAAAAAAAAACTAAAATATACACTTAAAAACAATATTTGAGTCAACTAAGATTTGAATGTAATTTATTTGTTAGAGATATTTAGTTCTCTTTTAACGTGAACAATTTGAAAATATCGTAGTTAGTATGACAACCCATTTAAATCAAACCCATTTCGAGTAGGAAATGGTATCTTCGGTTAACTATTATAACGTCCTTTTACTCTTCTACTAACTTTAAATTCCTCGTGAGCCATTAAAGGACGATAAAGAGAACATTACCACACACATAAAACTCTATTTTTCGATTTAAAAAAACCCATCCTCTTTCATATTTAAAAAAAACTGGAGACACATAACTATAAAGCTGATACGTACCCATGGATCATTTATTCGATGTAAAGGAATCAGACTTGCATGAAAAATGGATACAAACAAAATGATCCGTTATGTATTGAGTGGTGGATGTAATGGAAACGGGAACACAATAGATTGATTTCCCTTCCACTCTCTTGGATTACACGTGCCTGGAATTGTTTCCCTGTTGACACTAGAGCTTTTAATTTCACGTGTCACGGGTCTGAGTTATGAAATAATCGGGCAGATCAGACGGTCAGAGATAATGAAAGGCCTAATAGACCATAAGCGCAGGAATCGTACCAACGTCGTCATTCAAATTGCAACATGCAACTAACAATCTATTTTATCAATAAGTTTTTTTTAGAACCGCGTCTTACTGCGCCTTCGGGTTATACGCCTATGTACTATTACGTTAAACGGTTAATAATTAGTAAGGTTGAACTTTAAAGGAAGTGTACTCGCATTTGTGGGGCGGGAGAGTGGAAAACTATTTTGGAAAATTATTATTATTATTATTATTATTATTATTATTATTATTATTATTATTAGCACCACGTCTTACTACCCGTTTGGGTTATACGCACTTACACTAATGTGTAATGGTAGGGTGATTGTGAGATGAAATGAAGGACCTACGTGGAATCCGAACCACGGTGGAGGCCTGGCATTCCCCACATTCACAGGATGTCTTGTCAGAGTTGAAGCTGGGTTTGGTAATCAGATAAATCTGTGCCGGGACCGAGGATTGAACCCCGGCCGCCAGCATAGAAGTTTGACACCTTACCCCTAGACCGCCAGGTCACCATATA
>CABFVX010000025.1:556142-579751 GCA_902151425.1 Timema shepardi
TTTTTGACTAATCCACGTGTTTTAAACGTAGGCCAATACGCGTTTTTTTGTATGAGAGTATAACTTTGAGGTAGTTTATCTTTTAATATCTCTATATAACCCCAACGTGGCACCCAATTACACGAATATTGATAACTAGTTAGTTTTTTCCTTGTAGGTGATCAATCAATCTGATTGACACGCTACAACTACCCATAAACATATTATGAAGATCAATCAATTTCCGAAAAAATTACAAATTTTCCAAATATTGTTATTCATAGATGGTCTGACACCTTATCTCACTCTCTAGCGTGTCCACCTACTAAGTTAAGGGTCCAGGGTTTGATTCCCGGCATGGCCAAAAATGTATAATCGATGAAAATATAGGTTTACCCTTTCACATTGATAAATTTACGTATGTGGACTGAATTTATAACTGTCCTAGTATTAAGTTAAATTATAAGACATATGAAGAGCTACGGCAGGCCTAACAGGCTGGTAGTGGAAAATATATGTTTTGAATAAAAAAAAAGCTGACCTGGGCCAGCCGCCCATAAGTTGGAAACAGTAGGGTCTAATAGATGTAAAAAAAAAGTAATTATTAGACTACCCTTAAATTAATTTCCCTGACATATAACTAGTATACCAGTAAGCTATTTATAAAAAAATACTCCCCATGTATCCATTTTGAATAAAAAATCCTAATGCTTTGTATATTAAATACTTTTTTGTAAATATGTTTGAAGTATTGCTTATCCCTGCAAATTTAAGGCCATAAAACATTATTTTTGTTTTAAATGAGACATTATATCGAGATTTTTTTTAAAGTTAAGTTTATTTAGCAACACGTCTTACTATCTGTGAAGGTTATACTCATTTAATTATAATAATTACTCGATTATTAAGGTTAAATTTAGAGGGAGTGCAATTAAACACATCCATAAGGAATAATATAAAAACTATACTTCAACATATGATATACTCATAGGATTGGATCATTGGTGCTTGTGTGCTCAAGTACAAAAGACAAATTAACTCTGACTTGTATTCCCCTAACTCTTGTTAGCCAAAAAATATCTGTTCACATAACTAAATAATGAGTGCAACTAAGCAACTAGTGGATTGGTATGTCAAATTAAATTAATATAAAAATTCATTTAAAATATAGTCAAATGTTATTATTATTATTATTATTAATCAACGATAAACGTCCAAAAATGAACCCTTTAAAATAATATGTGTGAAAATTACACTATATTGAAGTCATGAATTCACACTTACCTTACAAAACTTATTATAAAGAAATATTTAACTTTAGACATAACATATAAATTTAATCTAAATAGCATTTTTTATTTAATCTATTCGTCAAGAGCTTTAGATAAAACCACTTTTTTTAAATTGTAGTTGTATCTCCGTATTCCCTAATAAATTACATATGTGTCTCTTTGTTTAACTAGAGATGTATATTCATCTTGTTTGAATAATATGTCAACTTTAGTATATGTGGCATCTTTAGAATGTATTGTGGAATCCACATAGAAAATATTATATAAATTATTAAGAAATAGTGGGGTTTTTCATTCAACAAAGGTATGCCCGGAATTTAAATTCCTGAATTTCTGAGAAAACGGATTTTAAATTTTCTGGTAAAAGTTGTAAAATTGTGATGAAATTAATCTTTAAATAAAAATGACTGGTTTTATAATACAATATTTTTGGCAAGGGAGGAAGGTAGGCCTATATAATACAATACTATCATGTTACTTACACAGGTAGAACATAGATAAATTTATTACAAGCCGTTTTTATTTGATACAATTTTTTAAAAGCCCAGTTTTATCTTTACACCTCCCAAGCAGTCTTTAAGTAACAATTATCTTATCTCTACATCTGAACAGGGGAATCGAACCAGATACCTCAATTCAACACAACAATTACCTTCCCCCGAGTTCGTTTAGTGCCCAAGGTCATTCTACTTATATTATTTTGACGAAAAATCTATTAATAATTGTTTATTAAGTTTTAAATTAGCAACACATTATTTAAATGTTGAATCAAAACTAATACAGAGTGTATTATGAATTAGGAAATTTCAATTGCATATCATTCTTATAAAATGCAATTATTCATTGTATTTGTTTGTACTAATAGGAATATTCTGTTATTTATCTAAAGCGATGATTTCTGTTTACCTTGTTGTTTTTGAAAGTTGCCATTCTCAGTCGCCATTTTTATAATATTTATATTTTTCTTTGTATGGCTATCAATTAATATATGTTTCATAAGTTATCTGTTTTTCAAGTGCAAGCAGAATTTTAAAGATCATTTGAAACGCTCTTATTATTTTACCCATAATTCTTACAGCATAATAAATTAATGTATACTACTCTTCTTTCACTAAGTAAAGCGCATGAACACACATAATATTGTAACATTAAAATAAATATAAAGCTCGTTTTACAGCATATTAAATGTTTCAAAGTATTTTTTTAGAAGTGTCTAAAAATATTTACACTTTTTCTTTTTAACAACAGTACATAATACATTTTATGTGTGTGCATTAAAGCCACATAATATAAAAACTGTTGTGTATTTTAAATAAATCCTAAGACTTTTACTAGTTCGATTTTGAAAGTTTGGATGGGAAATAACTTATTCAAAAACCGTATGAATGTCTAGATAGCAAATAATGAGATCCAACTAAGAATTTAAAATGGTTATAACAAGTTGACCAAGAACCGTACTTTTATCTAAGCGGGTAGAATGGTCGATCACAAATCAAACGGAAATTGAGTCGATTCCGTATGATGTTAATTATATAGTAGGTACGCTTTAGTAAGAACATTAACTGACAGTTACAAAATATATCAATACTACTCTGATATATTCACATGTCAAACTACGTTATCTGCAGCTGTCACTTTTGACATTATATTGATTGTTTATGCTGGTAAAATAGCAATATTAAAATAGTGAGATACTATCAATTCTGGGAGCAAGTAAATGTTTTTTTTCTAAATTGTATTTTCTACTGTGTTCTTACTAAAGTTGCTATTTGTTTACAAATTTGTACTAAACATCCATTAGTAAATGGCACCTTGGTGTTAAGGAGGAGGATATATTAGGCGTATTGTCCTATGTTGTTGGTTTTCAAGTCGTTTATCAATATGTTTTTTTATATGCACATTTAATACCCCAATTAGAATATTTGTGAGTGCTAGAATTTTTAATTTTACTAATTAAAAAATATTCTTTACGCGGCCAAATACACAAATAATTTTTTGGAAATATTATTAAATTTTCTAATGTTAGCAGAATTTTAATAATTTAAAAATTTGACGAGAAATTAACTATAGCTTAATTAAAATCATGGTTAGCATTAGATTAATCATAATTAATAATTCAATTATTCCTACAATGTACACTGAATTAAATTAAATGTGAATTTAATTAATCATACTTGTAACGAATAATAGCTAATCTTAAATGAATTACATTTATAGTGAATAGTATAATAATAATAATAATAATAATTGGTGTAATCAAATAATTACATTTTGCTCTACCTAGCCTAAATTTATTTTTAGTTGTGAACGCTCCCAAAGCAAATAAATGCTATACGTATTTAAATACTAAAACTAAATAACTAAATGGCTCAGCTATCTAAATTTTTTTCTTATCACATTATTAAAATACACTAATATGAGTGAATGAATAGCAATAAATGTAGTCAATAAAAATATGTAGTGCCTGTATCATTATTTTAGAATCTTTACCTGTAAAAAATTAGTTATTTCGATTAATTTTCTTCTCTAATTTTCTATTCAACTGCTATAAAGTGACTACATCTATTTTAAAATATTCACATGTCCAGTCATGTGATCTGAAACTGTAACTTTTGATACGTATTACCAATACCTATAAAATAACACTAAAAGTAAATTCAAATATCAGTTTTGTAAGTAAGCTCTTTATGTTAGTGTTTTCTGAAGAGGGGAAAAAAAAAGTCCTACCTATGAAAATTTGACCATAGTGGTTTCACAGTAGCCATTTTTGAGCAGGATAACCTTCTGGGATAGAACACAATAAAACCTAACAGAGTTTCGGGATAACAACGGAGCTTATTAAACTTTTAGGCAAGTCTCGCATGTTACGTCTAAATATGACACGGCTCGTCCTCCCTTGAGAAGTCCAGTCCTCCCCTCCCGCTCCTCCTACATGCTACACACCACATCCTGTAGCATTGTAAACTGACCCCTTTCTTGCCTCCCTTGTAACAACAAGCTAGACCACATACAAGGGAAATGTGTGTTAGATCTATCTACAATAGGACGGACGAGGAGGAACTGATGGATTCTTTTGAGAAGCGCCGTTGCAGCCCAGAGTTTCCATGGAGAGGTGTAAAGAGTTAAGGGAGGCTAAGGCCGCTTTCAGACGATACGACTTTTCACCTTGACCGACGCCGTGCATATCAAAGGACGCGCCGTAGAACAAACGGTGTGATCATAAAAAGCCACGACATGGCTTCACGACATGTTCCCATGCAGGTTGCTATCAAATAGCCACCATGGACACTCATGAGAAATGGTTGAATAATTATTAGCACCGTGTCTTACTACCCGTTCGGGTTATAAGCACTTACGCTAATGTGTAATGGTAGGGTGATTATTAGATTAAATTGAGGACCTACAGTTTAACGTGGAATCCGAACCATTGTGGAGGCCTGGCGTTCCACTCATTCACAAGTTGTGATTAATGCACGTCTTGTCTGAGGTGAAGGGAGGGTTTGACAATCAGATAATCTGTGCCGGGGCCGAGGATTGAACCCCGGACCCCCAACACAAAAGTCTTACACCTTACCCCTAGACCACCAGGTCACCAGAAATGGCTGAATCTGTACTATTTGAATATAAAAAGTAAAAAGTATTCACGAGTCTGTAAGTGGGTTCATCCTTTAAATCTCCAAAGATCTGTTTCTTGAAGTCTGGATTCATTTCCTTGAACCATTCACTCCATGCTCTTGTTGTTTCCATCCGTGACTTGTACTATTCTAGGCTTTTATCCCAAAGATCTAGTCTATTTGATACTAGGGCTATGAATAGCTCTACGTCAACTTAATAACCCTCCATTATCCAGACACCAAAACAGATTTTAAAACGGTATGGATAAAGCCTGACAATTCTGCAACACACTCTATCACGTCGCCCATGTTGAACTCTGCTGTAGTTCATCTGTCCTGCGGAAGGTCAGCAAGTCTGAACACGCATATATAGCTCCAGGTACATTTCACACCAGTGATGGCGAGGCGTTGCGTCAGATTGAAATGGGCACCGTGGTGACAACGGTGGCAAACCACGGCTTAAAACCGTACGCGGCGTGGTTTATTGGGTATAAATTCATCCATAAACGCCCATGGTTATTTCTAAGTAAAACGCCATTCACGATAGGAATTACTCTTTGAAAGGTATTTTTTCTTACCAATATCCTACTGTATAATAGATTTATGGTAGGGAAAAAGGCCTTTCAGAAATCAATTCCTACGGTGAACAGAATTTACATACAGTGCCTTGCCGGACACAGTGTGGCTCTAGGTAAAAAGTCATATCGTCTGAAAGCGGCCTTTAAGAGGAAGGGGATCGTTGGGCTCATGAAAACCTCGTACCCCTTCCCCGACTTCTCCTAAAAAAATCCTCCTTCTGATCCACCCCCACCCCACTCTATACCTTCCACAGCATTTCTAAAGGCCCGAAGCGAAGCGTATAACAAGTATTAGTCCTGTGAACAGGCTTCGCCACAAACAAGAGATGTTAGAGGAAGACGGAACAAACGAAAGAACGGCGGACAAAGGGAGAGAGGGAAAAGCCAAAACCTACAGACATCATTATGCAAATCGAGTTATGCGATCCTCTCCACGCATCACCAAGGCGGAGCCCCGCGGAATTAACGCCTCTCCCTATCCTCTGCCCCCTCATAGCCCCTCCGCCCATTTCTCATACACCACCACCCTCTAAGCCCTCTTCGCCACACTGGGAAAAAATATATAATGCTTAAAGTATCACCCGTTCTTTTACTTTAACTAGCCACCACGATCTTCCCCACCTCTCGCCCACCTTAATCCCACCACCCCCATCCCTCCCCACCACCCCATCACATACTTTTTTCTATATTATAATCAACCATATTAAGTTTCTCTCTTTTTCTTTGTGTTAACATTCTACTCTATTCTATGCATTAGTTTCCTCTGCCTCTTATTTTTAAATATCCAATCCTTATCAAAATATCAGTTATGCTCGTTTTCTTAAATGTTTGTTTCCTGAGAAACCTATTTCATAGTATTGGTGACATCTTGACACAAACGATGAAGGGATAGTTTTACAAGCTGTTTATTATACCCTGTGATGATGGGGGAGATCGGAGTTTGAATCCCGGTAACGTTAACTGAGGGTAGTTTTCTCTAAATTGTTTCCTACTCAGCTTTCACGCAAATGCTGGTAGCTTACTTCTAAAATCAATACTTCCTTACTCACCCTTTACTCACCAAAGTAATGATCATATTTGCGTATAGCCTGAACATGAAGTAAAACGCGGTGAAAAACAAAATCTACTCTGGCCCCGATTGGGGTGAATTTTCAAACACGTTGGGGACCTGGTGGCCTAGAGCTAAGGTGTCGGACTTCTATGCCGAGGGTCCGGAGTTCAATCCTCGGTCCCGGCACAGATTAATCTGATTACCAAACCCTTCCTTAATCTCTGACAAGACGCGTATTAATCACAAATTGTGAATGTGGGGAATGCCAGGCCTCAACCGTGGTTCGGATTCCACGTTAAACTGTAGGTCTTCCATTTCATCTCACAACCACTCTATCATTACACATTAGCGTAAGTGCGTATAACCCTAACGGGTAGTAAGACGCGGTGCTAATAATAATAATAATAATAATAATAATAATAAAACTTTCAAACACGAATTAGCTCGATCTACTAAATCGGTATCTTATTGAAATACAGAGTTTTTTGCACCCCACCTAATTTAATCACCCCAAAAGTGATATTAGGAAATCAAAGAATCAAATTATATCAATCTCACATTATAGTAGTGAGGGATAAAGATAGCCAAAACTTCACTTTAATGTATCTTTCAAATTTAAGCTGGAACAATGACATAATCTTTTCTTGTGTTGTAGCGTATTCTTATCAATCAAACTAGGAATTTAGCTACAGTACTAATAAACTGAAGATTACCTCTTGGACCCGCTTCGGTGGGTGCTTAGTCTCACTCACTACTCTAATGTTAGACTAGACTGCTGAAGACTAGGAAATCGGGGTTTGGTCCCAGTAAGGTGCACTGAGGGTGGCTTTCCTAAACGGTTTTCCACTCTCCCTCCACGCAAACGCAGATACACTTCCTTTCAATTAAACCTTCCTAATCCCTTACCAATTATTGTAATTAGTACATAGGCGAACGAGCCAAAAGTGTAGTAAGGCATTGCGCTATTCAAAAATAAAAAATTACCACTGAGAAAAATGTGGGTCGTATGGAGAAAATATTGATATTCGCTCTCTCTCTCTCGATTAAGTGTTGCCAAATCCACTCGATTTCAATTATGTCAGAAAGTGGTTTGCTGGGGTAAGAAGGAGCTATTGGGTATCACCAACAAACCAGCGCGGCGTTGCAAAATTTGTCGTGTATTTGAAGGAGGATTGACCACACGAAAACAAGATAATGACGACTTTATTTCTCAATAGTATTCATAGTCTCCCCGGGGATTATATTATTCATAGTAGACCAGGGGTTCCCAGACATTTTAGACCAAAGGCTCCCGTGCACCAGAAAAATTAAGTTCTGCATCCTTAAAACAGTTTTCCGCACTAATATTATAAACATTTAATAGCGACAGTTTTTGTTAACCTCTCATCTTACTAACCATCCGGGTTATAAGCCTCTGTAGGCCTACTAATTACACTAATGTGTTATGGATTAAGAAGGCTTAATTTAGAGTAAGAGCACCCGCATTTGTGAAAAGTTAAAGTGATTAACCATTTAGGAAAAAATTACCTTCAGTTCACCCAACCGGGATTAAACCTAGGTCTCCCTGTCTTAGACAGTTTAGTCCAACACTAAACTAGCGCGTTAGATCATGCGGCCACCAAAGCGGGTATTAAATTTTACGGATGTATAAATTATAAAACAAACGGAAAACATCACAAGTTCTGATTGCGCCTTTAACAAATGTCCTTTATTCAAATTTGAAAAAATTTAAAATCCTAATTACTGATGCTATTTTATAGCATGAAAAACAAAGATATTCAAAAATTACCTCACGGAACCTGAAATAACCATGGTGGAGTTCGAGACTCCGCGGAGCACACTTTAAAAAATGCTGATAAAGTCTGTTTCATTATCCTTATATATAATTTGATAAGCCTTTTTCTGGTAATAGAAATTGCGAGGAAATGACTGAACCGATTTTGATAAACGACCACTTATTTTAAGGATTAGGAGTCCAGGATGTCGGAAAAAAATAGTAGTTTTCCACGAAAACCCGATTTTCACAGAGAGTTTTCAACTTTTTATTATTTGTTTAATCACCATGGCAACCGTTATTTTCTGCATGGTTGTAAATCTCTAAATAAAATATATCTCTTTGACTAAAACGAATATAGCTCAATCTTCATTTGTTGGTTCAAACGCATCACAATTTTATCTTTGGGTGAATATTTTTCTTTGAAAGCTCGTCATACATAACATATCTAAATTGAGATTCCTAAGCTGGGGAAACATTTATTTTTTATCGGAATGTGCTTATCAATTCATATTTAAATCAATAATATTGAGCATAATCCGAAAAATAAAATGTTAAGTTGTTAAATTCATGAAAATATTGTCTACGTTTCGTTTCGCGCATGATAAAATTATGTTTAAATATGTTTTGGTGTGTATTATAATTTATAAGATCAAAACCAATAAAATGATTTTTGGATAATGGTAAAAAAAAAAGAAATTTTAACTATCTAAGGATGAGTTTTGGTGTTCATTTTTTTCAAATAAAGGATGTTGATGTTACTTTTAGCAAATAGTAAGACAATACAAATACTTAAGTTGATCTAGGTTTTCATTTTACAGCATAGTTTTGAGGATATTATATTTAAATATAATGTTTTGTGTATCCCATTTATCTTTTGACATTCTTACAAATACAGTAGGTTCAGTTATTTTTCAATGTTGATAATTTTGGGGAGTGATATTTTAAAGTGTCTTAATATTTGAGTACCACATCTATAGTTTCACCTTCTCTGTCTCTATCAGTCTCTCCCCCACTCTCAGTCCTCTCACATACTCTCTCTTCTCTCCCTCTCTTCTCTCTCTCTCTCTCTCTCACACACACACACTACTATAAACATATTCTCTATTATATAATTTTTCCTCGTTCTATATTTCTCACTTTATTTCTCTCACACACACACACTTTCTATCCTCACATACACTCTTTATCAGACAATTTATTTCACATTACTATCTTTATTATTCTCGTTCTCTTAAGCAATCTCTAAAACGCTCTATCTCAACCGTTCTCTCTTTCTCAAACGCTCTCTTTCTCGATCGTTCTATCACTTGCGCGCTTTCTCTCTCAAACTCTATTTTTAAAATACCCTCTATCTCAAACTCTCTGACTCAAACGCTTTCTCATCTAATTCTCACTATCTCGAACTTTCTCATCTCAAACTATATCTCTCAATCTTACTCTCACTCTCTCAATCTCATTCTTTCTATCTCAAACTGACTCTCTCTCAAACCGATTGTTTCTCAAACCCACTCTCTCTTTCTCTCTCAAAATTGCTTTCTCGATTTATCTCTCTAACCCTTTCTCTCGAACACACACACTCTCTCTCTCTTAAACTCTCTGTCAATTTAACGTTCTCTCTCTAATATAATCTCTCCCTCTCTAACTTTCTCTCTTAAACGCTATCTCACACGCTCTCACATTTTCTCTCTCTTTCACACAATCTCTCCCAAAATTTTACACTCTCTTTTTCACACACTCTCTCTATCACACTCTTTAACACGCATTCTCCCAAACATGTTATCTTTATCTCACACATTATTTTTACTTTCTCTCCCACACTCTTTCTTTCACACACATTATCTCTCCTCACACACACACACACACACTTTTCTCTTGTCCCAGTATTTCTCTCTCTAACACATACACATACTTTCAATATCAATCGCTCACACTAGCTCAATATCTCTCAATTGCTTATTCTCACTTTCTCACACCTCACACTCACTTTCTCACACTCACACACTCATTTTCTCACACTCTCACAATCATTTTCTCACACTCACACAGTCATTTTCACACTTACACTCACATTTTCACCATCACATGTTATCATTCTCTCTATTTATTATCTTATATGTTGTTTGATAAGCCCGTTTCCTGTAATAAAAATTACGAGGAAATGAATGAACAGATTTTGACAAACGAACACTCATTTTAAAGATTATGGAATCAGTATGCTGGTAAAAATAGTAGCCTAACTAAAACCCAATTTTCCTAGCGAATTTTCCATCTTTTCCTTCCGTGTGGACGGTGATTGATCTGTACAACTACCATGGAAACCATTATTTGTATATATCTGTATATTGGTGAATTAAATATTTGTCTTTGTTTAAAAATATCGTTACTTGAGTAGTTTGTACAACGAATAGATAGAGATCTGGAAGAGGGGTCATTTTAAAGTTCTCATCGGGGCGTGAAGGGGGAAAATACACGTTTTTATTCGAATTACACACTGAAAACTATATCTCAATGAAAAGTCGATAGCCTTTGATGAGTAAAATTTTAACTAAAAAGTGAGTGAGGGCTTAATAAATGGATCCTTTTCCAATAAAAAGTTTAAGATAGATTTTAGTGCAATAATCTGCAGCCATCGCCGCAACGACACATTAGTGTTAATTTAATCATACTTATCTCTCACTCACTTCTCAAATGGCTTGCACTGAAGAAAGTGAGCCAAGGTGAGCGTTCAGCGTTTTTCAACCAGTGTGCAGTTTAGAGCAAGATAAAAAATAAGCTAGGAAATACTTTAGTAGTGTGATATATTTTTTTAAATCTTTGATCAATATTATTTATTAATATTTGTACGATATATATTATAATTTTAGCTGTTGAAGTTTAAAGGATAAGGTCTATCCTTAAAAAACTTTTAGTGTATTTTCAAAAAAAAAATTTGCCTTGTTCAGTGTACCATGAGTTGAGAAAGGTTAAAAACCGTTGTGATAAATTATTGAGCTAAGAAATACTGAACCTTATTAAAATCCTAAATACCAAGTTTGTCATAACAGACAAATTGACGGCATCATGAAAATAATTTTTTAAAGATGTAACACCCTTTATTTATGCATTCTTATACTCATAAATAATAGACAGTTTGATTACAAGATAGTTTTATTTTTAGCCAACAATATTGCCAAAAAAAATTCTGTATGAGAGAGTGAGGCATGCCCAGCGCTAGGCGCTGTATCCATACACAATGGCCGATGAGTAATAATAACACAATAAAAATACGGGAGGCCTCCTAAAGTTCATAAATGGCCAGACAAACAATTCAAACAACAACGGTTAAATTGACCTTCGCACAAATCAGGTAGAGATAACAATAATAATGAAGGATGGTGATAGTAAACCCTAGACTATGATAATATCAAAAGGATATTAGCTATTTGCCATCGGCGACTCTCAATTTATCAGAGTAATAGACAAAATGTTCTAGATAAAAGAATATCTTAACAATCATAAATTGGCGAAATAGAAATATACATTAAAAATAGAAACATTCGTTATAGCTAGGAAAACTAACGTTAAACATTTCAACTAGAGTTAAAAGAATAAGCACGCCGACTCGCGGCCCCTGATAAAGCCAACAAAGAGTAAATCTCTGATGTTTAACAATAACAAATAAACTTCCCATTAATAACACGTGGCATAATCTTAAAACATAGGATTTGGGAAAATTACAGTATAATACAGCCCAATGCAACACAGGCCAAAAAAATGGCGGTGCTCTAAAATGTAAACCCATCCGTGAAGCGGATAAAAGAGTTTCCCTATCTGACAAATGTTTTGGGTCCGACCGTGCAACAATATTACGTTTAGCCACAGTCTTTAAGCAAAATTCAGGATTCCTGGTATAAATAAAGATTCTATTTATAATAACATCCCAAACGGTAATTTTGAATGATTAATGCCAAACAGAATTTAGAAATAAGCAAAGTTAAATCCATACAAACCAAAGTGCCTCACCTAGCGATCGTAGTGCAATGTGTACTGGCTCTACAGAGTTCTGCCATTATATACACACGCTTGGGGTCATGCGTTCTCAAAGCGTGGGAAGCAAGGATGGGCAGAGGGGTAAGGGGGATAGCACTGCTCTGGAACATGCTCACACAGTCTAGGCATAATTCAAACGCGCGCCGAACAATCGTTCCGTTATCTTCCAATCACAGCTGTAAGCGCGCACCCAACCTGCGCATATCGACTGTCTATTATTTTCTTGGGCGAGGCACAATTAGAGGTAAGCAGCGAACTATGATCTCTCAGGTCAGTCTAAAATGAGTCGTGCCGCAATATTTTTGTGGTGTGGAGCCTTGTCATGACGAGTCAACTGGGGCAGAAGCGTTAAACCAAACCATCCTCTTCTTTACGTGTTGTAACAAGGTTACAAAGAGATAACGAAAAGTCAACATTTGTCAAAATCTCGAGTTTTTTTTTACGATCACCAGACTTCTCTCTTTGAGGGGTTGCGAGAAAGTAAAATCCTTGATACACAGCTCGGGGAGTAAGTTCTTACCTTCCCAACCCCAACAAACCAAACTATACTAGACTAAAGCCTTATTCCGTGTACTTGGTTTGATGTTGTGACCATGACGTTTTAGTTTTTAATTTTTACTTTTCCATTGCCTACGTTCATTATTTGTGAAAATCTTTTATGTAAATTCTATAAAATGAAAAGTATGTTTTCAAATATTTTTTTTGTTTTGAAAGTAAAACAACACAAAGATAAAAAGAGAATAATAAATACATACTTTACCTTTATCGGTAATTTCTATGGGCTCACTCATATTGATGCCGATGTATTTGATATATTGAACATATATGGGTCAGTTTCTACCTGGGGAGTAGGGATTGCCCTTTTTGAAGGCTCAATTTAATTCAAAACTAAATTGCTGATTAGGTTTCAGCGTCGTTTTCTGAAACTACAAACTTGCCCTAATATATTTTGATTAATCTTATAGTACTGAGCTAATTGTCCCTGGTTTGATTTCCGACATGGATGAAAATTTATCATTGATGAAAACATGGATTTACCCTTTCATATTGATAAATTAACCGCTGGGGACTGGATGTTGTGCCTTTCCTAGTCTTAAGATATATTATAGGGCGTATGAAGCTACGACAGGCCTAGCCAGACGGCAGTAGAAAATATAAAAGGTTGAATAAACACCTACCCTGGAAACAGTAATGGATGTAAAACGTAATACTCCTTTCTATTGGAGTAATAGCGCCAATATTCAACAAAATATTTTACACGCCAAAAGAAAAGTCAATACAATGAGAGAAAAGGTAATATAAATAGGCCTACTAATAAGCTAATGAGCGATTGACCTTGAGCCAGGGACGATTCCTGGATAGTTCAGTGGTTGAGCATTGATACGCTAATCTAAGAGAGCCTGATTTTATTCACATGCCCAGGTATTATTTTTAAAGTTTACTAATTTAAAAGCTCTAGTTATGTGTTCTATAGAAAAATAAAGATAAATTTTTGGTTAGTAAGATTAATTCTCATTGTAATTGTATTGAAGAAGTCAGTCTCTAGTAGCAAATTCTTGAAGATTTTTTTTTAACTTTCTCATTATTGAGTTGTTTTTTCTACAGGTCGTACTACCCATTCGGTTTATACTAATTAAGTTGGAATTAGGGTGTTTTATTTAGAGTAAGTGTAACCACATTGGCTTGGAGTAAGGATATAAAACAATTTATAAAAAACAATTTCAATAACCCTCCCCTCCCTCCCCCAATGGAGTTTGAACCCCAAATTCCCCGTAATCGGCAGTCTAATCTATTGTGAAAGTGACGCTCTAGACCAGGGGGTTCTTGACTGGGCGTACCCATATACCCATTAGGGGTATGGGGACCAAATAAAGGGTGTATGGGACTCGATATCTGAACATAGAAGTTTCTTACTAACCGTAGCTAGCGTGAGTGTTTGTTATTTGTAGTTTTTTATATCGCCTATAAATATAATACACTTCTTATAATTCTATTTCAGCTATTCTGTTGTTGTATGGGTATTTATTTAACACTGCGTCCTACTACCTATTCAATCTATACGCAAATAGACAATCATTCTGATGGGTTAGGGATGATAAAGGAGGCGTTTTAGAGGTAATTTAACAGCATTTGCTGGAAGGAGATTGGGAAACAAATTAGGAAACATCTCCTTCAGTAGAACCGACTGGGATTTTAACGACAATCTCCTCGCCATCAGCAGGCCAGTCCAGCACTAGAGTGACGCCTTAGAGTTCAGACAGTTCGGCCTTCGAAAAATTATAGACAACACCGACTGGAAGAACATATTATTTTAGGCTGAAGGTCTGCTGACTGTGGATTCAAACGTTCACCGAAAAACAAGTGTAGAACAGAAATGTGGTCACGTGATGAGTTCTAATCCAATCACAAGATTTCCACCTCATCGGACGCGAGCTGTTCTGCTTAAGTTCGGAGCGGGAGTGAACAGTAAGCAGACAGCTTTTTTTGGCCGTTATGAGGAGATTTGAAATAACCCGTTAATGTAAAGCATATTTATCGATGTATTGGATTGTGCCATGACAGAGCATTATAATTTGAAAATATCCATCGTGACAATGATCTAAAATATATGTTTATCCACTAGAAAATATAATATTTTGATAATCAGTTGTTTTAAGGTGGCGTTGCAATGCATCATGGATCAACATACAGAGTGTGAATTTTTGCACTATTCAAACATATTCTACTTTCTATTTTCGGTGAATGTGTGAATCAATCTGAATCCCAACTAATGACATATCAATGTAATGGGCTGATACATTGCTACTTGCTAGTTTTTCCAAGATAGCCAAACTTCCCTACATGTTTAAATTTCGTACCAAGATGTTATAGACTCAAAATATCTTAGTAATTATTATTGTCTAATGATATGTGTGAGAGCCACCAGCACCAAAATACAATCATTATTAGAGAAATGAATACTTAATAAAGATGTCCAAACATAGGGTAATATGTGTGCCAAATATGATCATAAATTTTAAAATATATTTTTTCAACATTTTAGGTTAACTTGATACAGTAATATCCTGTAATATTTCATACTAGCTGAAATACCCGACGTTGCCTGGGAGTTGTTTTTTTAATGATTATTCATGGAAGTTAGCTTTAAAGTTTGTGCCTTTAGGCCCTCCGTTGCCCGAGGCGTAATACAGTTTTTAATTAATTAAGAAAAATATGATCAAAGATTTAAAATCCTGGAGTCAAGGTCCACATGTTTGTACACAGGGGCTACTAGTTTTTTTGTTTGTTTTTTTACTTCAGCCTTCTACGTGTGGTAGGTTTCGTACAATTCCCATAAAAGGCAAACAAACTCTTCCTTTTATTCATATAGATTTGGATTTCTTTTATATAGTAGCCGCATTGTTATATACATACAAAAAAGTATGTAAAACCAGGTGTTTTGTTCATCTAAGAATCCTAAACATGAATAAACGTAATTTACTAAGAATATCAACACATTTAACTCTAATGGTAGCTCCTATAAATTTCATAGACGAAATTTGAACAATAAAGAGGTTGTTTGTCTATCAATTTTGTTGAAAATTTAAAAATTATACTAAAAACTAAGGAACGCGTAATTTCTTGGAAGACGTTCTTTTTTCAGAAAAGTTTTTTTTAAATAACCAGACCCACCTTTCAGGTTTACAAAATAAAAATAAAACAAATGCCAATTTAAAATCTAAGAAGGTTCACCTTGTTTCATTTAAAACATTTTTACAACAATTGTTAAACTCTATTAAAAATTTGGCATATTTAAACAACATTAAGATTGATAAGAATTTAATCTTGGTGTTTTTTAACCAAACGTTCTAATGGATTTAAAGTTATTACATATCTGATGAGTTATTTTTTCCCGTGTATTCGCTCCAAACATAAATAGCAAACACAATAGTTTAAGTGTTACCTTTTAATTTATTTGTATTTAAAACTACACTATATATGTGATACCCTTTACAACAAATATATTGACGAAAAACTCTAATAATTTTAAATTTATAATATTTTGTTACAGATTTCCTATCCACTTATTGAAATGAGGCTTAGCTATTCTTAAAACGCAAACTTGAATACCAAATAAATTTAAGAAAGTATAATAATTTAATATCAACTTAACTTTGATTATGTTTAATACGTCGGATTTTTTATTATTTTAATATATCAATAAACAGACCTTCATTTTGAAACCATAAGATATTATTTGAGATAGTGGGAAAGTTAGATGGTCATCCATTCCTTATTTGATATGAAGGTGTTTGGCTTGAGGCAAGACCGACTGAGGTATTCCTTTAGGAGTTGCATCACCTTAGCTATCCTATGGAGAGCGTGGGTCGGGACCAGGTCTGAAGATACTCATCCATATGAGGGGATAGAGAGTGAGGAAGATGGTCAGCCTCCAGACATGAACCACTTTACTCTCAACTTTGTTTGAAACCACACCGAATTCTTGACGATCTCTTCAAGGTGCTTCACTGCTTGGCCTTTACTAGCACGAGTTGACACCCGTGGGTCCTATTTCTTAAAGGCCTCATCTGCATGCTCCGTAAATTTCTTATCCTTATAGTACTTAAGTCCTTATGATTTATTATTTTGTATTGTGTTGTGAACCTGCTTCGGTGGTCTTATGGTATAAGGAAGGGGTCTCTAAAAAAATTGTTTCATTACTATATGTGCTAAGACGTAAAATGTCGTCGGTGATAACAGTAAGTTACAAGACACTATGTTAAATACAATATTTTTTTAAATCAAATTAGACAGCTAAATTTTATAGTGAGATAAATTATTTCTAGAAAAGGAAATGCTAATTGAAAAGTGTGATAGAACCATTTAAAATTCCAATAAAAAACAATTTATCTTTAAATTTCTTAATCAAACTTTCCAATTACTATTTAATTTTCTAGGGGTACTTTGCTTCATTGTAAAATTAAATTGTCCATAAAACTTTTACCCTACAAACATTTTAAATTGTCTTATAGTAAGGAGGAACCCAAGAGTTCTGAGAGACAGCCCATTGGGCCGAATCAAAACCCATGAGCCAATGAGAGTGTTTCCTGGGATTCCATCTTTTGTAAAGTGCATTTAATAAAGTTTTTAATAGTCTTGAAACAAGGGAGTGGGGTCGAGGGATGGGATGAACAGTGATTTTTCCGATATTGGTGATCACCGTGGCCTTGATTTTAAAATATTGGTTATGTATACCAGTGATCATTCATTCACTGTGACTGACAATCACTGTGTCTAGCCAGACCTATAGTTTGTCACGGCTGCAGTTTGTTGCAGTATCGATATTTTATTCTAGTCACTGTTCCAGTGTTTAAACCGGCCCCGTGGTGTAGTGGTCAGAACACCTGGCTACGAATTTAGAAGTCTCGATTTCAATTCCCGGCTGGTACCTTAGGTATTTTTCCCAAAAAGGGAACTATCTCAATGGTCACCAAGGTTTGATTAATTAGGCTCAAATTAGGTTTAAGAGTTTTCACTGTTTTCTCATACTCACTATCACCATCATCATTATTTCATCAGGACATGAAAAGAGCTTCCACGGAAAGAATAAACTATTAGTACTGTACATTCGGGCGTCTCCTGGGCAGTGGTACATTACTACTAGCGTAACTCTCCACTAATGCGCTACGAATGGGGTACTCTTATAATTCCGGGATTACGATCAAATTAAAGTTAACTTAATGTAACTTAACGTAAAGGATTTCCTCGTGTGTTTAAAATGAATCGACGATCATGATGCAGTTAACCTAACGTTGACTTGCAGTTAACTTACCGTAAGTGATATCCTGAGAGGTATTTTACTCTAAGTGAACGTTACTTGAAGGGTATTGCGTGATCTAGCCAACCAATCGTTATGCATTTGACGCAACCAGGGCTATTTAGTATTTCATTTGTTGGTTTTAAGACTAAGGTCTAATCTTTAGCATAAGTTCTAGTGATCAGACATTGAAACAAAATAATTAAACTAAACTAGGAAAGCTAAATTTATCAAAAAAGTTTAATAATAGATATTTATTATATTGATTGAAAATGTAAACATTCCCAGATCATCACTTTACAAATAGTACAAATCACAGATCATACTCGAGAATGCAGATGTTTGGCTCGAGTTGTTACGTTAAGTTACTTGAATCGTGATCACACACCTCTTTTCTTAAGTTAAGTTAACTTTAAGTGAAGGTTACGTTAAGTTGATCGTGATTCCGGCATAACAGACTCACAATATTATATACTTGTAAATATGATATTCCTTTAGCTGTTATAATTACCCGCCTCGGTGGTGTAGTTCCCTGACGCGCTTGTTTTGTGTTGAGCTAGACTGCCGAGGATGGAGAGATCGAGGTTCGAAGCCGTCGGGTGAGCTGGGGTGGTTTTCCCTAAATAGTTTTCCACGCAAATGCGGGTTCACTTTCTATAAAGTCAACCTTCCCAATTCCTAGCCCATTAGAGTAATTAGTACATAAGCGTATATATAACTCGAACGGGTAGTAAGAAGTGATGCTAAATTTATATGTATGTAAATGTATATGTACGCGTGACGCTTTAGTCAGAGAGGTTTACACTTCACAGCTCAACTTAACGTTTGAAAAACTAAAATTAAGTATTTTATTTTGGTTTATAAGTACATATTTGGTTTGGTAAAGTAAATTAATGAAAAATCCTACGTGATAATATTATAAATAAATTCATTTTAAAGACATAAGTCTGCTGTCATACAAAGTGGTCAAGTAGCGGTTCTTTTATCAAATTTTATTTATTGAAACATGAGAATAAAAGGGCTGTACCTGTGAATCACCATATTGCCAGACGCCAACTGATATTTTATCACTCACGATCACCACTTTCATAATCCAGAGTGCTCACTTGTAACCATCTAAAGAGCGGTTTCGCAACTCACAGATCACAGATACTTTTGTGTTCTGATCACCGGGAGTGACGGGGACCAAAGAGTATCGATAAAAAGAATCAGTCAGTGATTCATCGCTCATCTCTTATGGGGTATCTTTAAATAGGTTCTGCTTTGCTTTCTTACACTTGTCAGTCACTGAATGCGTTTGGATGATGCATTTTATGTGAAATTCCAAGTTGAGGATTTGGTATCTCGCGGGCTAAGTAAAGTACCAAAAAACATGTACATCTGTGGTTAATATGCGATATAATTAGTAGACAGGATTAATAAACCTATTAATTAGTAGTTTATCGTGCCGGCTTCCCTCATAACCATGATCTTATTGAACAATAAATAAATAAACAAACTGGAAAATAAAATAATAAAATTTTATTTCGGTACTAATCCATTATAAACTATACGATATACAACAAGAACAGCATTTGGAATTACCATTACTAAATCCCCAATATCCCTCTTCCTTCTTTAGCTACGCCATTACTATTGCATGCAGACCAGCAGTGACAGTAATCATTAGCTGTGGCCCTATATGAAACGTTATTATTATTATCATCATCCTCATCATCATCATCATCATTAGGTGTTCTGTCTTACGACAGGTTCATTCGTTTTGTCAGTGAACTTAGACCCCCAATGCGCAGAAGATTTAGTTTCCCTTAGCACCACTGCATACTACCCGTTCGGGCTATACGCTTATGTAATAACTAGGCTAATGTGTTAGGGATGAACAAGGTTGAATTTAGAAAGAGTGTACTCGAATTTGCGTGAAGGAAAAGTAGAAAACCATTTTGGAAAAAAAAACTCAGTGCATCCGACTGGGATCGAACCCCGATCTTCCCGTCATCGGTAGTCCAGTTTATTGTGTCAGTGACGCCTTAGAACATTCGGCCACCAAAATAGGTCGTAGAAAGATGGATAGATAGACTAATATGAGCGGTTAATTAGTTTACATTATCCTCTAAAGAAAGCGATTTCTTATCTCGAGTATTTGAAAAACATGCCATCCAGGAATACATCATTTATTTCGATGAAGATACTGACCAAATACGCAAAGTAGCCTTATCGACCACTCCAAAAGTCGAAAGTTTCCCATCCCTAATCAAGGGCATCGCTCTTGAAATTGTCTGTTTGTCGCTAATGCGGAGATTGTGGGTCGAATCACTCTCGGGTGTACTGAAGGTGTTCTTTCTTAAATGTTTTCCCACTCTCCATCCACACCAATGTAGATATATTTATTCTTAATCCTACCGTACTCTCTCCTATAACATCAGCGTAGTTTTATATATATATATATATATATATATATAGCTTATTGAAGTCCAACACTTTAGCCCAGCCGTCAGCGTATCTGGGTACTTAGCTAAAGGTTCTGGGTTCCATTCCTGACATGTCTAAAAAATGTATCATTGCTGAAATGTTGGTTTCCCCTTTCATAGTAATGAATTAACGGCTGGGGGCTGGGTGTAGTGTATGTTTTAGATCTAAGTATTTTTTTTCGTACCGCGTCTTAATACATGTTCGGGTTATCCGTTTATGTACTAATCACGCTAATGGTTTTAGGGATTGAGGAGGTTATACTTTTAGGAAGTGTACCCGCATTTACGTGGAGGAAGATTGTAAAACCATTTTGAGGACCTTTTTTGGAACCTTGATCTACCCGTTATCGGCAGTCTAGTTAACGAGAGTGGTGGCTTAGACCACGCGGCCAGCGAAGCGGGTTTAGATTTAAATTAGTTGAGAAGTCGTGTGCTGATATAATCAGTCGGTTCAGAAAAAGTACATTTAATACCTCAAATAGATACAAAATATTATATAAAACTGACATATATACCCACCTCGGTGGCGTAGCTAGCTAACGCGCCAGTCGTGTTGAGCCCGACCACCGAGGATGGGGAGATCGAGATTCGAATCTCAGTCGGATCAACTTGGGGTGGTTTTTCCTAAATAGTTTTCCACTCTTCCTCCACGCAAATGCGGGTTCACTTCCTCTAAATTCAACATTCCCAAATCTTAATCCATTAGAGTAATTAGTACATAAAGCGTATAACCCGAACATGTAGTAAGATGCGGTGCTAATATATATATATATATATGTATGTGTGTGTGTGTGTGTGTGTTAATAGCCCGAACAAGTAGTGAGGGATATGCGGTTGAAAACGAAACCATTCTGCTGAATACGTGTTGGCCCATTTTGTGGTGTCGCTTATCTCTCGGAAGACGTTTGTCGTGTTTTACTACAAGGATTTTATTATAATGTTGGAAAAAAAAGTTATCTTCTGGGTGCTTAGTCTAGAGTTGGCTATTTTTCAGTGTAAAATGTCTCTGAATCATAAACATATTTACAAATAAGGACTGATTCGGGTAGCAAAAGGTAGGTTGATATGTGAACTAGTTTTCTAACTGTGAAATTATATAAGCCCATATTAGGAATGATCAATGACATTTTTGTGGCAACACCCGCCACTCTTTAAATATAATATCACTTGGTAATCAAATAAATTGTCTAAGAAGAAAAACTAGCTATAGCGCACTAAGAGCGAAATTAAAGCTTGCTTAAAGTAAAATATTTCCTTTGAGTTAACAGTTTGGTCCAATAACAAGTCAACACGATAATAGGCTTATAAAATAATGATAATTAATTATAAATAAATATATATATTATTATTATTAGCGCCATGTTTTACTACCCATTCGGGTTATACGCACTTACGCTAATGTGTAATGGTAGGGTGATTGTGAGATGAAATGGAGGACCTACAGTTTAACGTAGAATCCGAACCACGGTGGAGGCCTGTCATTCCCCACAATCACAAGATGTCTTGTCAGAGGTGAAGGAAGGGTTTGGATATATATATTAACATTACGTCTTACCACTCATTCAAGTTATAAGAATATATATATATATATATAAATTACGTTAATTAGTACTGAGGAAGGCTATATTTAGAGGAAGTGTATCAGCATTTTCATGGAGGGCGAGTGGAAACGATTTAGGGAAAAATTCACTCTCCCTGACCTAGATTCGAACCTTTATCTACCCATCTTTGCCAGGCTAGTCTATTGAGATATTAGCTTCTTAGAGCATGTTGCCACCGAAGTAGGTAAAATATATTCTATTATATCAAGTCGAAATAAAAAGAGAAAATATAATTATAATGGTGTTGACATATATTAAACGCCATTATGGATATATTTTTCAGACATTTTTAGCACCTGTGTTCGTAATCTTAGTGGACTCCGAATTATTTGTACTTAACCTTTCGCGCCACGTGAATACTACTAACTAAACCTCAAGTCCTCTAGTACTCAAACCAATAAAGTTTCTTAGAGGAGGTTGGGAGACGCCTAAGGACTTCTCAACGCTCTCGACCACAACTTAAACAAAAATTATGGAAATCTCATTAGAGAGATTGTTGATTTACTCATCTATTTTCTGCTTATCCGTCAATTCTGTTACTTGTTGGGATTGTTTTCGGAAGGGGAGATTATTAAAATCTCATGAGAGAGACTGTGGTTTCATTCTTTTATTTACCTATGTGGAAGCTGAGTCATTGTTTTTGGGAAAGGGGGATTTTGAAAAATCTCACAAGAAGGATTGTGACTCTACTCATTAATGTATCTGTAAACTGTGTAATTTGGTAGAAATGTGTTCAAAAAAGGGGAACGGGGTTCATGAAAATCTCACTAGAGGGATTGTAACTTTACTCTTGTAACTACTTTTTTCGTAAATTGTGTTCAGAAAGAGAATGAGAAAAGAAATGGATTGGGGGAGGAGGAATTATTGAGAGTATCACAAGAGGGATTGTGACTTTGCTTTTTATTTACTTATCTGTAAAATGTTTACGATAAGAGGGAGTATTGAAAATCTCACAAAAAGTGTGGCTTTGCTTTTTTATTTACTTATCTGTAAAGTGTGCCGTTTGATATAAATGTGTTCGGAAAGACGGAAGGGGAATATTAAAATCTCACTAGAGGGATTGTAACCTTACTACTTTATTTACTTATCTGTAAACTGTGTATTTGAAATAAATATGTTCAGAAAGAAGATCGGGTGGAATGAAAATCTCACAAGAATGACTGTGTGTGATTTTGTTTGTTATTTTACTTATCTGCAAACTGTGCCATTTGATATAAATGTGTACGTAAAGAGGTCTGCGGTTTGTTTGTATATGCTGGCTAAATAACATTATTCTAAGTTGGAGAGAGAACGCGGTAAGAAAGACTCGTTGCTTACGGACAACAACCAGACCGACCTTAGCAACTTCCTAACACCCTGCGGCCCATAGTGTTCCATCCTGAGGGGTGTATTATGGAACTATAGGCGGCAGGAGGGGGGGGGG
>CABFVX010000025.1:579792-591729 GCA_902151425.1 Timema shepardi
GGCGGCAGGGGGGGGGGGGGGGCAAGAAGAGTGGTGTCCTACCAAATGACCGACGAACAATCGTGTCGTAGCGCGCTTCTCTTCCCCTCGCTCTAAGGAAGGGGATGTAGAGGGGGGAAGAGGGGGGCGCCAGTCTATAGCTGGCAGCGGGTAACTCAGTTGGAGGTTGACTGTCGTCGCGTATAGATGTGGTATCATCAAAATATAGCATTCTACATACATTCGACATTGAGCGTGTACCGAACTGTTATCCACATGTGGTCTTAGCACAGATAACAAGTGAACACAAATAGTTTCACGACGCTTATGTCTAGAAATTTGTACAAATTAAAAAAAACTATTTTACACCCTTTTTTAAACGGGGATTGTGTTCAAAAATAATACTTCCGGCCTATTTATCCCAAATTTGTAAAAACCATATAGCTTTTTTTTATATATATAGCGAACCATTTTATTTTATTCTTGTACGTATCGAGTAACGTAAATTAATTTTTAGTAAAAATATATTTCACGTGTGTTGTGTAAAATCGTCAAAATTTTCCCCCACGATCTTATCCGTATCCCCTCTGTCGCGGTGGAGAACAGAACGGCCGTCAACCTGGAGACCACGTGCCATAAACGGTGAGTTTATCTCGGCCTGGCCACTTTGACTCGTTGGCCAAGAGCCCCTAATAGAGCATGACGATGAACTGCCTGCAACATCCACTGAAAACGCGTGGTTAATTTACTTTGATATTTGATAAATATCGGCCACAGAAATCGTATTTCAAATATATTAAAAAATAAAACCCTATCAATCTATCTTGAAAAAATAAATTTATGTATTAATTGCTTTTCGTAAGGAGGATTACTTCCATATTTGGTATTTATACCATAATGAACATTAGCAGAAGAAAAATTCCTAATTACAAATTAGTAACTCCAGTTTTTAAAACTTTTTTTTAAATATGAAGTAATGTATATGCTTTGTTGGTAAAAACAAAAAAAAACTAACTTAAAACGATAAAACAAGCATTGTTTCGTTAACTTTTTTTTAAGTTTTTAGAATTATCACGTTTAAGTATTAATGTTTATTTAAATAACGTTTAGTAACTATAGTTATCTTATAATCGTATGACAAGTTTGAAATTATTTTATTTCTAAATTCAAATGCTACATTTTACCCCGTGCTTGGGCTCGTATATTTATAGATAAATGAAGTCTGGTCTTTTATGTTAAATTTTAATACAAAGCTTACCAAATAAACGTTTTATATATTAAAAAAATAGTGTTCTCATTTTCAGTGTCTGGAATGTTTCCCTCTTTTAAAATGGTCAAATTGTTTTCTTTGACCTGTCATTTACTTTAATTTAATATTCATCTAATAGAAAAGTGTGTCACAATTTGGGAGTACAAACGGACAAGGAAATAACGAATAACGAATTAATATTTAGGCATGTAATATTTTTCACAAGCGAATACAAATTTTCAAAGAAAAATGTGTCCCCCTCAAAAAATAGAGGTGTCACGCGTGTGTACAAGCCTCTACAGCTATTTGTAACTTTTGATGTAAAAATTCAAGTTAAGCCTATAAAAAGTTTTCACAAATGTTTTCTATGTTCAATAAATATATTTTTTTAATACGCAAAGAAGATAATTATTAAACAAGCCACTTGTGTATACAATTATTAACAAATAAAACCTCATACTGCCCCTAAATAATTTGATTCGTTATGATTTGAGAACGCATTCGAATAGTTGAGGATTGAGGACACTTAATTACAGGTCAAAGTATAATTAATTTCTTTATGTGCACCAACATCATAATTATACTATAATTGTGTTGAAATTGACCCATCTTTGTTGGAGTATTTAACGTGAACTTTCTGAACCGAAATGATTTAAAAACTAATTTAATTTCAGAAGCGAAAACACTTCAGTCCCTTAAGGGTATGCTATTTCAACACAGTCTACGGGGAAGATCCATTTCACCAACGATCTAATTTTAGGCCGTGCCAGAAATCAAACCCGGGCCCCTTTGACCAGAATACAGGTGCGTTACCAAATTATATAAGGTGTATGGACGATAAGTTAGTTAAAACATGTCATTTCACCTATCGCCATTTTACCAACCATGGATTTGACCTTCATAACACTGAAATGTGAGTTTATTTTTGTTTATAACTAGAGCCTCTTTAATAAAGCTAAAAGTTTACAATTTACAAGAAATGTTATTTGTAGATTGTAAGAAATGAGAAAAAATTGCGTGTTTTTTTTTTAAAACACAACGTCTTACTACCCGTTTGGGTTATACACCTATGTACTAATTACGCTGATGGTTTTAGGGATCAGGAAGATTAGGCCTATATGCATGTGAAGTGTACCCACATTTGCGTGAAGGGAGATTGGAAAATCATTTTGGGAAAACCCATTCTGAGTGCACCCGACCGAGACTCGAACCTCAAACCTCCCGTCATTGGCAGTCTAATCTAACGTGAGTAGCACGTTAAACCATGTGGCCACCTAAGCGTATAAAACTATGTTTCTTAAAAGTACAATTTACATTAGTCATTTACAGTTTCTTTAAAATAAGTTTATCGGCAACTGTCTTATTTCAGGATAAAATTAACCTACTCAGTGCTACACAGTAATGTTGAACCTAAAAAAAAACTTAATATATTGTAGCTCATTTAATTATTTTATTCTATCATAAAATCATTTTAAATTGTTGTGTACTTTAGGTTTCTGTAATAATAATGGAGACTAGTTTTGATCTTTTAAATATCTCATTTGTAAATAAAGCAGCTAACTTGTAAATACTTTCCACAAATGCACAAGAATGTACGATTCAAAACTATTTTATATTATGAAACTGAATTATAATAACTGAAGTTGCTGAATTTAAGAATAATTTACAGCAACAATTCAATAAAAACTGTTTATTCTGGCAACAATCCACGCCACTATATTGAGTTTAACTATAAATTAGTATTAAAGCACATAACCAATTAAGCAAGGCTGCACAGAAACAGTAAGAAAGGCGTTAAATAATTGAAAAATAAAATAAAATATCATTGAGAATGAATTAATAAAATTAAGTGATATTTTCCCTTGTTCTCTAATAAAAACATTGACTATAACAAAACAGACCTTAAGGGTAATTTTAATACCATATTTCATTCCGACCGACCAACTACCGCCAGTGGACAGACATCCTGGCTAAAGATCCAAAGATCTTGGATTTTATGATCCCCGGCGCTTCCAGATTTTTTGGGTTCGGAACGGGATCTACTCTATACTGAGCGTGGTTTTTCCAAAATATTTTTTCCCCTCTCCTCCCTTCGTGCAAATCTGGGTACACTTGCTTTAAATATAGCCTCCCTAATCCTTAAAACCATTGGCGTGATTAGTATATAAGCGTATAACCCGAACAGGTAGTAAGACGTGGTGCTAAGGGGGAAAAAAAACTTGTGTTAAGCCCACATCATTGGACATGTTATTTGAATATATACCCGCCTCGGTGGCGTAGTTGGCTAACGCGCTAGTCGTGTTGAGCTTGACTGCTGAGGATGGGCAGATCGAGGTTCGTATCTCGGTCGGGTGAACTGGGGATCGTTTTTCCTAAATGGTTTTCCACTCTCCTTCCACGCAAATGCGGGTTCACTTCCTCTAATTCAACCTTCCCAATTCTTAATCCATTAGAGTAATTAGTACTTAAAGCGTATAGCCGAACGGGAAGCAAGACGCGATGCTAAATATTATTATATTATTATTTAAATATACCGCACCGCACATTTAGTTTGGTTTACTGGTTTCTGGGAATTCGGGTGTTCAAATACTTGCCTGTTCTTTACTGAGTTTGTTTTCCTAAATGTTTTCCTACTCTTCACGCAAATACTGGTACACATAATTTATATTCTACCTTTCTTATTCTATGTCTCTTAGTTTTTAACTATTTTATATGTAAGTAAAATCCGAACGGGTACCAACATGTTGGGGAAAAATATCCTGTGAAATTATATTTTAACAGGTACTATTCGTACATTCATTCATTCGCTCATTCATTCAATATTGAATAAATTAAGATGTGCAATTGAATCTACTGTCAAACATTCAGCGTTATGTTTATTCATATTAGATGGAGTTATGTTACAATGGAGAAAAACAATGGAAATACCTTGTTAGCTTGCACCATAAAACGTAGTGAATAATCTATTTCCCAATAATTTGGAATATTTTGGCTTTGATAAAGCGCAAACAAAATATGTGCATGTTGATGAAAAAAATAAAATAATTGGCTATGTTTGTAACAAACTAATTCAATATTTTTTTTTACCACAGAATCTACATTATTTTCATATTTTGAATTTCAAATTAATTATTTCTCAGTTTGGAACCTTAACTCAGTCGGTAGCGTGTCTCTCTACTAAGTTAAGGGTCCCGGGTTCAATTCCTGGCATGGCCGAAAAATTAACATGGGTGAAATGTGTAATGTGGGTTTACCCTTTCATAGTGATGAATTAACGGTCAGGGGTTGGGTGTTGTCTGTTCTAGATTTAAGTTGGCTTATAAGTCCTGTGCTGATACTGTGTCGGTTCAGAAAGTGCACGTTAAATACCTCGAATAAATCAAAATTAATTATTTCTCCTTATTTTGAGGTAGGTCTATATCTTATAGAATCAAGTTGGCAACACTTAAATACTGTAGATAGACTAGGCCCATACTTTACTTACGTAAGGATAAGAAAGTAAATATAGTAATTATTTTTTATAAAAGAGAACCTTACCAGACTACTAGAAAAGTTACTAATATATTTAATTTCACGTATTCATACGTCGAATCGTGTGATCCACTACTGTCACCGGTGACTGACATCAAGAATACCTATAAAATAACACTAACAATAATAGTAAAATGTTATCTTTGTTGATCGGAGGTAGGGGAAGGGGGGGAAGAATATTAATTTCCTAAAAGTTTATTCATTTCAAAATCTGAATACAGTTAAGTTTTTAAAAATACATGTTCTGCCATTATAACGAGATGAGTGGGATAAAAACAATTAGCTATATATCCTAAAGTAGGATTTTGAGGTATAGTATAATAATTTGTTTTGCATTTTGACCCCCTAACAATATAATAATTATATTCAATCGTTTTGTTATTTGCGGATAATATGCTTGAACCATGTGGTTCGGAAACATAGTTATTTTATGCTGACGATTTTCAAGGATAATCTTGTAACTATGTGGAAGATAGTCCAAGTTTGGTAAATTTGGTTAGAATAAATTAATTGCCATCATGTTGGCCAAAGTCCAACCTAACTCTTTAAAACTTATTTTAATGTCAAGCTTTCTTTTTTAAGTGTTTATTTTTCGGCTCGGGGCTAGTCAGATAATTTCAGCGCTGTCAAACTTGTCCGACGTAAATTAAAATCGTCTGGCTATCAATTTGCAAGAAGAAAAAATAACTAAACATGACAGTTTAATGGTATGGTTTTGCTTGGATTATGTTCACTGTGGCTAAAAGGATACACAAAAGTAAACCATTGTAAAACTCCTTGATTCATTTCTCTTATTGTAATGTTCCCTGACTATTTTTTAAAAAATTATTTAAATCATACAGATCTTCTAAGCATTCTAACTCCCTAGTTTCACATATTTCTTTTTATCTATTTACTTTATTTTAATTATTGAAACATCTGCCATTTTTTTGCCCATTTAATACTTTTAATATAGACCAGATTAAAAAAAATCTCTATGGTTTGCCATAAGAGAAAATATTGAGTTTGTTCCAGAACTGTAAAAATGAATTTTTTTCTTAGTTCTTTCCAAAACTCAAACGCCACCTTAGTTAAGCTTGATTAATTTTAAGTTTAAGCATGTTTTTATCTAAAAAATAATAATTAAATTGTACATTCTTAAGATGTTTAATAGTAAGCCTGAGAAAGGTAAAATTAAAAGGTTGGTATCTCAGTGTGTCCTAACCTTTTTCAACGGTCTGTCAAAATACATTTATTTGTTAAAAATTTACGAGTGGAGCACCCATCCCATAGAGACCTGTCTCATTAGATCCGGAATGTTAAACTTGCGGCCCTATCCATATTTCTTTTAGGCCCGCGGACTTAAAGAAGAGCCAACACACAATGTGAATCTATTCTATTATTATTCTTGTAAAAACGTCGTAGAAGTTCTCCCTTTCGGAGGGAACTGGAAAAATGTGAGGTTGGTATACCAAATTTGTTGTCTTTCTTCGACAGGGATCAATTTCCAAAATAATGCGTCTCTTGTTGATGTTCATTTCACACAATAACGTTTTTATTTTACTCACTGTTATTTTAGACAATTCTCCTAAATCGTTATGTTGCTTGGTTCTAAGTTCGTACAGATAATTTTGATGCATACAATTGTACATATTGACAATTTAGCCAGGACAATAATTTTTTATATATACCGGTATATAATTATAAAATATCCTAATATGACTGTGTTTTTATTATTGTTAGTTGTATTTAGATTTAGATTTAATGTTTTTGTATTTATAGCTCACAACTACTACTATAAAATAAATATACATATATTTCTCCGCGATGGAGTGCCAATTAAAGTGCTATTAAAGTTTGTGTTGATATTTGACCCGCGATACGTGACAATTAAGATGATACGGGTTTATGAGATACCGCACTGTGATTGAGTAGTATATATAACTATATTGGGTTTTGTGATGATGATGATGATGATGATGATGATGATAATGATAATGATGCGAGCATGCCTTCCTACGCACTTGCTTGCGGTTATATGATCTGAGTATATTTGATACTTATAATTATGAAATTAGAAAATGTTTGATGTTGTACACGTTTTATTTAACTAATTTTGTTTTTCTATGATATTACATGTTCTTTGTTCTGTGTAATGTTATACTCTCTACAGATTTAAATTACTGGCACTGTGTGTGCATTACCGGCACTTATATGGATTCATACGCACAAGCGGCTTATATATGACCTACCCCTTGCCTCTTGATCCCCTTGTCACCAGTGTTAAAACGTAATGGAAAAACTCCCGGCAACAGAAGTTGTGAAGGCTAGCTTCCTATTGGTAGAGGGAGCCAGTGAGTCAAAAGATTTTGCTAAATACTACGGAGTTGATCTTTTAAAGAAAGAAAAAAAGTTTTACGGTGCAATATATAGGAATTACTTTTGAAAAGCGCGTGACTCTCCATGGAAGAAGTATTTAAAGGATATTTTATATACATTATATCTAAGGAAAATACACTTAATTCATGACTTTTAATATATGAGAGGGGTCCAAAACAGTAGCATTACAATATGTACCATTTGCTGATATCGTACTGGATGTAATCTTTAAAATAAAATTGTACAATTTTTTTTTGTAAAGCTTATAGTGCTCATTGTACAAACACATTAAAAAAACATAAATCCCTCAGGTGGTATGAATTCGCCAACCTTACCCTACGTAATTTAACAGTTGTTTTATCACGTGAAAAAGGAACCAAAAACCCGAGAGTTATTGGCCTACGTACACACATTTGTCAACTTATTTTGAAAGTGCCTTTAGCACAAGCCTGAACTTCACACCATTGCTGCAAGTAAAATATTTCAAATTTCTAATTAAAAATAAGGGCGAGTCATATTGTTCCTAATAGTAGCCTAGCCTGTTTTTCTTTGTAGTAATATGACATTTAATTGAAATTGTTTTTACTTATGGTAATAACAGTGTTGTAACTATGGTGAGACGGGAGGAACATGTACCCTTGACTCAAAGTTCAGTAGTAATAATATTAGCAACAACATAAGTTTGATATTTGTATTATAACTAATGACCAGTTTGAGCACCAATACAAGAATTTAACCAAATTTTAAAGTATTTTTTAAAAGTACACAATTAATTTAATCTATCCTGGCTGCCATCAACCCCCATCAATTCCAATTACGCCTCTGGATGGTAATAATATTACTAAAAAAAAATATCAAAATGCGTCCTTTATAGTGGCATCTTTATTGCGGCCCTTATAATCAAACGAGTTTGACATACCGGAATTTGATAAGTCTAAAAGATTATCTCATACTCCTAAGAAATTCAAATCTTAATTCAAATAAATAGGCTTAAACATAATTCATTTAATGTCTAAAGTCACATAATTAATAATTGACTTCCATTTTTCCTTACGAGGATACCAAGATGTTAAATCTTGGTTGTGTGAACTTAAAGTGTTTTCCAACGTAGTATTTGTGACTTTCCCAACCCTCTACACGCTAATATGGGTGCATTTCCTCTTACCTATTCGTTAAAACAAGCCTTTACCAAACACACCACGTCTAACCACCCATTTGGATCTTCCACATATTTACACTAACGGGAGAGAAATGAGGACGGCAGTATTTGGAGGAAATGTAACTGCATCTATGTGGAGGAGTGTTAAATCATTGAATAAATATCGTCTAACTACATCAACCCAGGATTTGAACCCCACCTGAGCTTCCTATTATCTGAAAACCAATACTAGACGAAAATGACACCTATGTCCTCTTGCCCACCAATGCGGCAAGCATGTTTTTAGACTTAAAAATTTAATTTGGGAGTGTAGGGAACGCGAGAAAATGTAAGGGTTTGGTTTTTTGCTGTCTTTACAGCAAAACATATTTTATCCAAATTTAATTAAATAATTCTCCAGTAGGGGACATAATTTAATTTTCTTCTCGTGGTGATATCAACAAATTTTGAATATGTCAAAATCATAGCGGCATTAGAAGAAAAAACTTTTTTTAAATGAAGAGGAAAAGTCATTAAATTTCAGGACACTCTTGATATTATTATTACCGCATCTTACTAACAGTTCGGGTTATACGCACTTACGCTAATGTGTAATGGTAGGATGACTGTGAGATGAAATGGAGGACCTACAGCTTAACGTGGGATCCAAACCACGGTGAAGGCCTGGTATTCCACACATTCACAAGTTGTGATTAATATACTTGTCAGAGGTGAAGGAAGGGTTTGGCAATCCGACATCTGTGCCGGGACCAAGGATTGAGCCCCGGACCCCCAGCACATAAGTTTGACACCTTACCCCTAGACCGCCAAGTCACCCGAAACTCTTGAGAGATATTGAAGAAAAGTTTAGGTCACTATGCTAAAAAAAAAAAGCTTTTTTCTTACTGGAGAATTTAGTTTATTTTGACAAAAAAAAACAGCTTTGTTCTTACTGGAGAATTATTTAGTTTATTTTGACAAAAAAAAGTTTTAATAAAAGAACTACAAAAATACTGATCTTAAATTACTTTTCCTACACTCCAACCCTCATGTCTGCGTTTGTCAATTTGTATTTTGCTTCATAGTTTTCTTACCTATATCATAGGCTATAAGTACAACATTTTCCTCGTTTGTGTTAGAAATCTTATCTATCATGACCTCGCGTATTTGGCTAACGCGCTTGTCATGTTGAGCTCTACTGCTGAGGACGGGGAGATCGAGGTTCGAATCTCGGTTGGGTGAACTGAGGGTGGTTTTTCCTAAATGGTTTTCCACTCTCCCTCCACGCAAATGCGGGTTCACTTCCTATAATTAAACCTTCCCAATTCCTAATCCATTAGAGTAATTAGTACTTAAAAGCGTATAACCTGAACAGGTAGTAAGACGTGGTGCTAAATATTATTATTATTTATCATGACCTCTTTGACCTTAATATCCTCTTTTTTTAATTAAACGTAAACATTTATAATATTGTATTAGTTTCAACTTATATGTAATGGCACAGTTCAGAGTGTATTTTAATTTGATACTTAATCGGTTACGTTTTATAAATGTCTAAAATTTGTAGGTTTATAATAATCAGCCTAAAATGCACCAGAGAGAAATTTAAATTAATCTAACTCCACCTACTTTGGAACTTTAAGGCCTTATTTGTAGTCTGTCAGTCTTACTGCATCTTTAATATTTGAGTGAACCAAGAGGTCAAATGAAAGAAGGGCCATATTCATAATAGTATAGTTTCAGGAGTCAACATGTCCTAATACAAATATTTTAAAACTGTGTTCTCTTGGGATCCATCTAAGTTATCTCAGGTTACATGAGGTATATTTATCTTAGTTTCTATTGAGTTTTCAAAATATAAAATAGCATCAATTATTAGGAATGCAAATTTTTTTTCAAATCCAAACAAATGACATTAGCCTAAGTTGCAGCAAAAATATGTGATACTTTGCGTATGTTTTCTACATGTAAAATTTAACAGCTGTCACTGATAAATATTTATAATATTGGTTTAAGCATTTTTCTGAGTGTTGCCTAAATGTAATTTTTTAGGTGCAAAGGTTCCTTAAGTCAAAGTTTGGGAACCCATGTGCTAGTTTACGAATAACAAGTAGTTTAGGTCGAATGGGGGAACGGGAGTCAACCAATATCCAGGTATACGAACAGCAAGTAGTTTATTTAGAACCGGGAAAGAGCCTTATCTATAGCCTAGGCTTTGGAGTCAGCCAATATCCAGGTTTACGAATAACAAGTAGTTTAGGTTGGTTGGGGGAAGAGTCCTATTTACAGCCTAATCTTTGGTGTCAACCAATATCCAGGTATACAAATAGCAAGCAGTTTATGTTGGTTGGGGAACGAGTCCTATTTATAGCCTAATCTTTGGTGTCAACCAATATCCAGGTTTACGATTAACAAGCAATTAAAGTCAAATGGGATATTGTCTGATCTGTGAATCTTTACTATGGTTACATCCTTAAAATCTTTAACCGCTCCCTCTGTATGACATTGTTTCCAACCGATACGTGTCTGCCGTCTTATGATGACGTTTATCAACCACTTCCTTAAGTTTCTCAATACTCCTTTCATTAGGTCATCAGAGGAATCACCGTGCCACGTAATAATAATAGGTCCTCGTTTGAAGAAAGGTAAACAACATGGACGTAAAGTTACAACTCACTTGACCTTTTTGAATTTTATAAACGTGTATTCATAAGACTATGGTTAAGATAATGTGACCATTCCTCCCCAATTTTTTTCTGTGATAAAATTTATATCAATGAATTTGTTAAATAGTGTAATGGAAGTTGTAAATGATCCGCTTTGGTGGCCGCGTGGTCTAACACGCTCTTCTCTTGATGGACTAGATCAGAGGTCCCCGAACCGTTTTGTACCTTAGAGCACATTCAAAACTAACGGTAGTGCGGTGGGCACCCATCACTATTTTAACTAAATCTATAGCCGAACATACCCGCCTCGGTGGCGTAGTTGGCTAACGCGCCTGTCGTGTTGAGCTCGACTGCTGAGGACGGGGAGATCGAGGTTAGAACCTAGGTTGGCTGAAATTGGGGGTGGTTTTTCTTAAATGGCTTTCCACTCTCCCTCTACGCAAATGCGGGTTAACTTCCTCTAATTCAATCATTCCAATTCCTAAATCATTAGCGTAATTAGTACTTAAAGCGTATAATCCGAACGGGTAGTAAGACACGGTGCTAAATATTATTATAGCCGAACATAATTCATAATGCAAATAACACACACACATAAACATACATAGTATTAAAAAAATTGTGAGTTTAAAATTAATTCTAACGCAAATGATACACATGCAAAGTTATTCAAACACCTATTTAAACTATTGAAACAATTTTCACCAAACTAAAAGTCATTGTCAGTAAAAATAATGTTTTATTTACGGTTTTGACAAGACCAAAATAAATACACAAGGAAATATTTAATTACTCACCACCATTTTGGTGCTTAGGTAGATTTTTAAAATATATGTATATTCTGTGTTTATTCAGGCGACAAAGCTGGGTAGACCCATGTCAAGATATTTACAAAGGAAATAGGAGGTATTAGGATGGTATTAGTGATTAGAATGATAGTTACGAGTAATAAAGTACACTTTGAAAATGAGCAAGCAAAGAAAGAGGAATGAGAAGGAGTGATTGGAAAGAGGGGG
>CABFVX010000025.1:600890-619883 GCA_902151425.1 Timema shepardi
GTGCAAATGCGGGTACACTTCCTATTAATATTGACTTCATAATCCCTAAAACCGCCAGCGTAATTAGTACATAAGCGTATAACCAGAACGGGTAGTAAGATGCAGTGCTAAAAAACTATACCATGATTTTTTACGGATTGACTTTAAGCACCTTTCAAAATATAAGTGGCTAACTCATATTCCAATATATCCACAGGTGAAAGAATTGAAATTTGGCACACGTAAAAATTGAATAAATTATGTTGCTCAATCGAACATAGCAATGCACACAGTTTGAACAAATTTATTTAAAACAACACCACTTTGACTACTCAGTTACAACTTCCTCAGACGCAAATGATTGAGATTTGTTCAAATTGAGAATTTAAGACATTTTATTACGAAATTTGACAATCTTTTTTGTCTAAAGTTGGAGCTAAAACAAAGTGTTTGGAAAGACTTGGGGGAAAGAGAGGGGGGGGGGGTTATTGGTTGGCAGCTTTGCGTTAGGGACGCATTCGGAAAGAGGAATGCTTTCAAATATGCAGGAAACTTAAGTCAGGAAAGAGTTTATTTTGCTGTGAGATCTGACAAAATAAAATTCGCAACACATGTAGGGCCAATTTGCCACATATGGCGATTTGTGGCAGAGTTTCTCACCCCGGTTTTATATAACACGAACATATTTATTGTAGTAAACATTGATAATATTATACTGTATTATTAATAATAATAATTAGTAGGTATTATTTTATAGGTATTTATAAGATATATCTACATTGACATCTACAGCTGGCATGACTTGACTTAGGAATACGGGATGGTAGATATATTAACGTTTTCTCATATGCAGATAAGGCCTTTAGTAAGGAAAATGGGGTATAGTTTCAATTGACTATTATTATTATTATTATTATTATTATTTAAAAATAGTGTCTATTTAATTAACTTAACTGAATTAATCAAAATAATTTTAATATAATATATTTAAACATCTTATGAATCGGACAAAATTAGAGCTAAACTTGACAGTTAATAGCTTACTCTTACACTCTCCCCCTCGTTCACTAACACACAGGTTTTCTGGACCCAAGCAGAATACGCTTGTTTGGGGTTTGCCACAGAAAAAACTTTATTTCTATATAGCTACTGTTTTGGTTTGGTTAAATAAAATATAAAATCGTTCTTTGTGGTCCTCATATTCCTAGCAAAGGGCTTTTCAATACTCTCGCACTCATGAAAGAGACATTTTTGAGTCTTGCATTTTTATTTATTTTCTTTTTCTGTATTGTGAAGGGAGATAAGTTCATCCACTACAGTGTGTCAGAGAAAAGGTTGGACAGAGATTGACTGGTTCATCAACCTGGTAAACCTACCAGCAGGTAGTGGAAAACGCTGGTAGCCCATATAGTAAAAGTATGATTTTGGTAGGAAGATCAGTAGAAGTTAATTAATAAAGTTATTAAAACAATTTTAATATATTCGTAATCTGCGGCTGTCACTTTTGATAGAGATTATTAATACCTATAAAATAAGACATATAATTAAGAAAAATGTAAGCAATGTTGGCCTCAAAATAAATATGTTTGAATTCTCTCTACAGTTTTTCCAACTAAATTGTTAATGCAAGGATCCATGTTGGCAACTTTGGAGTTTCGCACATGACCCACTCGAACGTGTGTGAAGTGTAAATAAATGCGTTTTCTTTCACTGCATTTTGCTTTCGTCGGGTCTCAGCAATCCTTTATAATTCCTGAGTGTCATGATGAATTTGTAATAGCGATATTTCATAATTGAGGACAAATTTATTTTTCTCGAGCCCTTCCCGTGACCTTCGATAACATATTTGCGACCCTTATTTGGGTCTCAACCCTGGGTTTGTGAAACACTGGTTTAGGTCTAGTCCTGTATTGGATTTTTGATTACGGGAATCTACGGGTTCGAATTACGTTTGAGTGTAATGAGGTTTTCCACGTAGGCCTACATAATTATTTCTCGCTATAACCCCACGAAAATGCAGATACACTTGCTGCAAATTATATATTTCTCACTAGAGTGAATACTGTATGCGCATAATCCGACTATGATATGGTAAGAAAGATAATCTATTAGAGAAACTTGGGAGGCGTGGAGGTGGGTGGGGGTATGTGAGCGATAAAAGGCCACGCGGACGTTTGACTCTTAACGCAATTTTAAATTCTAATATACGTTATATCAAAGTATGACTCTCGCCGAATTAGAATAGAAATATCCCTATTGGGCTAGTGTTCCTTATCAACCATATATTTGAGTTTTATTAATGTATATAAAAAATTCTAATCGTGTAACTCTTTCTTATTCCATCTCACTTAATTTATTTTAGGTATTTAACGTGCTCTTTTTGAACCAACTAATTATGTCAGCAGATTAAATCTAACAACATCCAGCCCCCGGCTGTTATTTTATTACTTGAAAGGGGAAAACCAAATTTCGCCAATGTTAATTGTTTGGCCGTAGCAGGAATCGATCCCGAGACTCTTAGCTCGGTAGTCAGATTAGAAACCAACTGAGACAAGGGGTCTAACTTTATTTCTTATTGTCATGACAAAGCGTGGCTGTAGTTGAAGGGCGAAAGGTAGTATAAGCTTACACAGACAAGAGTAGTAGTTCCGTAAAAAAAGACACAGACTAAGTATTTTATGTCGTGTGGCCTGACTGCGACTGGTACTTTCTCGTTAACTTAAGGTGTTCACCTTAAGGCCCTTGGTCCTGTCGAGTGAAAGTATAAAACCTATTTTGTGGGATTGTGGGCGGGAGGGTGAAAGGCGGGGCGTGGCTTCACAACCGACCAAAGTATCCTTCCGCGCCAACAAGAACAGATGGATCACTGTAACCGTAGATGGCGCTAACTACCGGACAAATCTAGCGGAAAAAATCAAACGTTTGTAAATATGTTTTCTCGAGAGCGAGTGAAATTTTTATGTTAATATTCTCAATACCCTTTCCAAGATAATGTATCGAGGTTTATTAACTGTTACATTTTCTTATTTTTTGTTATGAAGCCGGCAATTTTCTATTGAAAAATGTAAATTTTATCGTTATTCGATTACCGTTAAAATTATAGTGGGGGGGTGTGTATATAAAAAATTTATTTTTATTATTTATCACCTGGTCTTACTACCCGTTCGGGTTATACGCTTTAAGTACTAATTACGCTAATGGATTAGGAATTGGTATGGTTGAATTAGAGGAAGTGAGCCCGCACTTGCGTGGAGGGAGAGTGGAAAACCATTTAGGAAAAACCACCCCTAGTTCACCCGACCGAGATTCGAACCTCAATCTCCCCGTCCTCAGCAGTCAAGCTCAACACGACTAGCGCGTTAGCCAACTACGCCACCGAGGCGGGTTGTATATAAAAATATAACTTAATGAACATGCATCAAATATTGAACAAACAGTTTCCGAAAAGAACATTGCAAAATAATACAAATTCTTAAAGATAACCGTTTGTTCCCATTGCTCTGCATTTCCACGCCAGTTGAAAGGGGCAAATCATCTTAACATGGTGCAGTAATGAATTTTCGGCCAAGTGACAAGTAATTAGTGAAACTGTATCACCTGTTTTTTCTCCAACAGAATGTGCAAGTTAGTAGATTGTGAGAGCACCATTTGCCAGGGAGGTAAGGTCGCGTTGTCTACTGACCCGAGGCTGGTTGGGTTGTTCCGAAGAAAGATATGTTGGAAAGTCCGGGACCTCAAGGGGAAAGGGGGAGGATTAAATCAGCCCTTATTTCTGGAAAGGGACGTGCCAGTAATTAGCTCCCTACCCCTCAAATACCAACACCCTGAGGGTTTTTATTTGTTTAGATACCATCCAACCCATTACTCATATTAATATGATACCCAATTAGACGATTCATACATTTCCAATATCTATATATTTAGAAAAAAAGCGTTAGATTACTTTCGAAAAAGTAAAATGACCCTAAACTTTATACATTCATTTTGTCAATCTTATATCTAAGCTGGGATGGAAGGTAACGCGAAAAAAAAGCCAGTGTTTTTGCAGTTTTTATGGCAAATAATTTTTTTCCCCCAAAAGAATAAATATTGCGTTACTACAAACGTAGAGAATTCAATTTTATTCACATGGTGACCTCAAAATTCATTGAACATCTGTCAAGGTTGTTGTAGAATTTAATAACTTTTCCTCTTCATTTAAAATGTTTGTTAGATAATGCCACCATGCTCATGACAAATATTCAGGAACTATTGATATCAATATGTGAAGAACACTAAACTGAATGTTTGTACTGGAACAATATTTTATTTATTTTGGCAAAAAAAGTTTCGCCATAAAAATTGTAATAACACGGCCCTTCCCATCCCACTTCAAGGTCTCATTTTGGGAAAATTTTCTTTGTTTTAGGGTAATTATGAATTTTCAGCATACTTTTTTTTAAATATATATACATTTATAGAGCTAAAGATCGCATAATTTTGACTTTTAAGCCTAAACTTGTTAGGCTCTTGATCAGGGGTGCACCCAATATTTTGAGCTAGAGGGGGGCTTTTTACATAATACTTTTCATAATTGCACCCTTATATATTTCACTTATTGTGGTATTTGGAAATTGGATTTGAAGTAGGGGGATAAGAAAGATAAGAGAGTATGCAATGCCCCCTTGGCTTATCCTCTAACACTGAGTGCCATAGTTAACATGTCTGTGTTTACACATTCTTCTTCACACCCAGCACTTGCAGTTGGTGGGGGTGGGGCCATATGATATCAACTGCCCCTTCCCTTCTTCCTGATCCAATAGTGTTTACAAAAATGCTCTAAAGCAATAATTTCAAATAATGTACCCACTTCAAAACTTTATGTACAAAGAGTAAAAACTTTGACCATTTTTAAAAAAATATTACGATATCACGGGGCCAGTTTTCATTAAAATGCAAATTTACAGTAAAGTTAAAACAAACAGAAAAACTATTAATTTGAAAAGACTTAATTACAGCACAAAATTATTTGTTTTATATTAAATATAATTGATTAATTGACAAAACATAGTACTAGTAATACTATTGTAATATTCTTAATTTTCCGGGGAAGGACCTTCAGTTGGCGGGAAGGGCTTCAGCCCCCTCCCCCCCATGTGTTAACCCCTACTCTTACCCGCTGCCAAGGAATGTAAATCTAAGAATATACAAAACAATAGTTTTACCAGTTGTTCTCTCTGGGTGTGAAACGTGGTGTCTTACCTTACACGAAGAAAATAAATCTAGTGTGTTTTTGTAAATAAAGTGGGTTACATAATGATGAGTTACATACCCTGTACTCAACCAAATATATTTTAGGCTATCCAAGTGTCTCGGATTACGGTGGGCAGGACATACAGTGCGAATAGAAGAAGCTAAAACCTTGTTCAGAGGATTGACTGGTAAACTCATCGGTACTATTACCAATGATCCTTGGGAAGACCTTTACGCAGATGGGAGGATAACATTAGAATAGACCTGAAATAAATAGGGTGTTATAGGTTGACTGGATAGACCTGCATAGGACTAGATCAAGATAGATAGGTGACTTACTTTTTGAAGTTCGGCAATGAACTTAAGTTCCTTATGCTATAAAGTAAATATAAGTAAGTAAACCTAAATTACTTACAGCTCCTGGTTCTTTTACCAACTCTTGATTTTCCATTTACTCTCCAGATTAATTTTGGTGCGATATATACACTTCACCTACCTCATCTTATCCCCCAGGCTATGATCCAATAATAATATTATGTTGTACGAATAAAATAAAACTATTTTATGGTTTTCAGTTTAATACTTTGGTATATATGTATTTGAATGAAATGTAATCTTACGGTACGTGCTTAAAAACAATGAAGTTTTAAGAAAAAACTCTTGAATTTAATTTATTTTTTGGTTTAGAGATGCTTAGTACTTTTTTTTATATATCAAAATTCTACCTGTGTCAGAGCTTTTAGATTATTTCAGTTATGTTATGTTATGTAAGAAGAGCTCGTTTATTTTTATTTGCCATGTGAAAGTCTGAATTTACTACATTTTTTTATTTTCAACGTCAATAAATATAAGAACAAAATTTACTGCCTTACTAAGTAGACCAATTTTCTCTATTGAAAGCTCGTTATAATCTAAGCAACTAATATGTAATAGCCTGCAATATTATTAAAAACCAATCATAGTAAATAATTTCAAAAGGGCCATGCAACCGAACAATGAGCTATTTGTTATTTCGCAGGGAGTGTATGATAATCATTTAAGATGACACACTAATGAGTATAACCTTCAATGATTGTGCTCCCAGAAATAATAACAAGTTGCCTTCAGCATCTTCCTTCTCCTCAAAGAATAAAAAGACAAAAGAGATAAACTGAGCTCCCTGGAAGAGTGCTTTTATATTGCTGTGGGAGATCTATTCATTTTAATTCTCTCTCGACGAGATCAGTGAGATGTTTTAGAATGTGTTTTTGTCAGCATTTTTAAGATACACTACGTCCTAAAGAACATAAAAAAAGAGAAGCAAATGTGTAACTGGTGGTTGAAGTGTTAACACATCTAATTTGTCAAGACGCTACTACCTAGTACATTAGTTTGTTTATAATCCTAGGAAGACGACTGCCACTGTAAGGTCGTTAAAAAAATATTTGAGATTCTTCAAGCAAACACACAAAACAATTAAGTAAGAAAAAAAGTGATCAGTACAAAAGTGGCAGTATGTTGAGACTGTTAATTAACAAATATTACTTTTCGACAAAAGGATGAAAATTATTCTCATTCATTATGTCTTTAGAGGTTAGTCTATCACACTAATGTTTAGAATAATCACAACTGTATGACATGCGGGCTTATTTCATTGGGGACAACCAAGTTAATGAATTTATCATACATTAGTAGGTCAGGGTTAGAATCCTGGCTCACTTCTTCCGTGACCAATACAAGTTTGTTTCTTATTAATTATATGTCTCACTACTTATTATTTATATTAGAAAGTTAATCTCTTTTATTACTTACTCTTTAGTATTAGAACCTCAAAATATAATTGCCGCACCTACAAAAGTACGCCATATTGAGCTAGTTCTGTCCAGTCCACCTCATTACAGCCTATCTCTTTCTGGTACATTCTAATGTTTTCCTTCCATCTGCGTCTAGGTCTTCCCAATGGTCTCTTCCCATTGGGTTTGCCAGTCATTACTCTGAAGATGGTTGTAGATTCTCCCATTCGCCCTGCGTGTTCTTCCCACCGTAATCTGCTGATTTGATTATCCTAACACTGTCTTGTGATGAATACAGGGTATGCAACTCATTATTATGTAACCTCCTCTACTTACCAGTATTTTATTCCCTTTTTGAACCAAATATCTTCCTAAGCACCTTGTTTTTGAAACCTTTAAATTTATTTTCATACTGAAAGGTAAGCTAACATATTTTATTCCCATAGAAAACAACCATTAAAACTATTGTTTAGTATATCCAGAGTTTTACTTTTCTTTACAGGCGGAAAGATGTCAATAACTTACCGATCAAGTAATAGCATACATTTCCCAACTGTATTATTGTCCTAATTTTTACTATAATATCGTTATTGCTAGTTAAAATTGTTACTTAATATTTAAACTAAGTAACCATGCCATTAACCATAGCCATTTTACCAAACAAATAAAATAAAGAAAAAATGAACGCAAAGGATTATACAGAACCTGTGATATATCTTCAACAATGGTTAACTGATATGGATTTGCGAAGGCCACTTTTTAAATGAGAAGCGAAGTTGAAGCAGAGTCTTGAAACTTGTGAAGAGAAGTCGAAGTCGAAGCTACCTAGGATTTTTATTGTTGTTACTTAACACTACTTTTAATTTTTAAATAAATTATTTTTCTAGATTTCAATAGCAAAGACCAGGAAAATTTCCTTATTACCTAAAGATTTTATTAATAATTAACGCACACATGCATACTGATAGGCTTAATAAATTATCAATAAAGTTTTAATTTTTTACTTACATCGTGGAGTTTATAATATTATTTTTCAAACCTTACATATGCATGTCCTTTCATCTGCATTTATCTGATAGTAATTATACATTTAATTCTGTTTTCGTTTCCCACTTTCTGTATCAGCCATTTTGAATAGTAAAGAAAATGCGAAGAAGCTATGGAAAACTTCTGTGTCAAAATTCACTTGTAAATTTGTCGCAGATAATTCCAAAGAGAGAGAACATAAGGACTAAACATGGACGCGAGCTGCGTTGATAGCACAAATAAAGCGCTTTCTCTTCTTAATACCACTGACCATGGTGTTATTTCTTTTTAGGTATTTTTATTTTTTACAAAACTATGTTGAAAATAGTGAATATAAAATATTAACATTTAATTACCTGCTTTTGATCCATGCTTACGTTGTGGTAGTTAAAGTACTAGTCACTGTTAAAATTATGTTTATTAATGGGTTTAAAATGATCAAATATTGAAAAATTTAATATTTATTAGGATAAAATTAAATCGTTTGATAATTTATCGAAGTTTTATCCTTCCTTAGAAATCTTTTGAATATTCGAAGGTTATCGTAGATGTTGAAGTTGAAGCCGAAGGAGATTTGATTTTCGTCTTCAACTTCGACTTTTCGAAGCTCCGCACACCATTATTACCTGATGTATCAAACTTTTTTCTTTCGCCGTCTAAAATAATTCCACAGCTGACATATCTTTAAGAATTGCTTGCAGTAATAATGAAATTAATCCACCGTTATCTTTTAATTCCATCAAATATAGCTTAAATAGTTGTTAGCGTGCGCAAATAAAAAGTCGACACTTATCTGATGTGTACTAAATAGTAATTCCCGGCAGCCAAGAGATTTGGAACAGGCAATCAGGACTCACACATTACAGAGTGAAACTTCTCTCTTGTCATGCATTTTAAGTTATAGTTGCTACACTTCAGTAGGCGTTGCCAGATCATGTTATATCTACGTGATGGCTTGGAAAAATGCCTCGGATACGAACACCCGTGCCTTGGAAACACCCCCTTTCCCTTTTTTTATTTTATTTTCTTAGCTTTTGTTTTACCTTTTAATGAAATTGTAAATACGAGTTATAGCTTTATTACAGCATTTCACTACTAGGTGTGGTTTTCCATTAAGAGAATAATACAGTGTATGGAGATTATGGGCTATAATCATTTGCGTGAGCAAGATAGCTAGGATTGTTTTGAGGGGGTTAGAGGGTCCCATAATCCTCCTTTTCTTTCTTTCCTTCAAATTTATAACTTGTTTTCTCTGTTATATTCTTCTTATTTTTTAATTATCTAGAGAACACCGCCAATTTATCGTAATTCTTTACATCCTCAATTTTAGAGTTTATCTTTTTAGCACGTGTAGGTCTCTAGTTTGTAAAGCATTATAGACTTTGAACTACCGGTACCTTATATTATAATATATTATTTCATATTAGAAATAAATATTAGTGTTATGCATGTGTGCTTTTGTCAATTAAAAACTACTATTTTAATAAAACATATATTTAATTGGATCATGAATGACGTTTTTAAGACTGTATTAACTTAATATTTTGTTTCACCGTGAAGATTAGTGGAGATGCACGCACACTTGTATGGAGGGAGAGTAGGAAAACATTTAGTACAAATTGCACCCATCACCAGCTGGCCAAGATTTAAATTCCAGCCTCCCCTTCGCCAGCAAACCAGATTATTTGAACCTGACACTTAGTCGACGTAACCACCGATGCGGATCACACTACATAGGTTTCAACTCCCAAGTCAATGTTATTTTATAATATTATGCATTATTATTACTATTATCATACCCACTTCAGTGGCTGCATGGTTTAAGAAGGCGTTACAGTTACAATAGACTAGACTGCTGATGGCGGGGATATCATGGTTCGATCCCGGTCGAGTATACTGAGGAAAGGGGTTAAAATGGTTTACCTCTCCGCGCAAAGTTGGGTACACTTTCTCTAAATTCAACCTTCCTCATCCCTAACCAATTGTAATAAGTGTATAGGCGTACAACCCAAATGCCTAGTAAGATGTGGTGCAAAAAAACTATCGTCATCATCAATATTTAAGTTTTTAACTCATTGACACTGTAAAATTTAAATTTTGGATAAACAATACCGTATCAAAATATTTTTATTTATTTTTAAAGGTGTAAATATATTATCTCATATATATATATATATATATATATATCACTCACAAATATGTTATTTATTTTTAACAATAATTTTTCGGGTGACCTGGTTTTCTAGGGTTAAGGTAACAGACTTCTGTGCTCGGGGTCCGGGATTCAATCCTCGGTCCATGCACAGATTTATCTTATTGCCAAACCCTTCCTTCACCTCCGACAAGACGTGTATTAATCACAGCTTGGGAATGTGGGGAATGCCAGGCCTCCACCGTGGTTCGGATCCCGTTGAACTGTTGATCCTCCATTTCATCTCACAATCACCCTACCATTACACATTAGCGTAAGTGCGTATAACCCGAACGTGTAGTAAGACGCGGTGCTAATAATAATAATAATTATTATTATTATTCCATTTACTACAACTTCAATAACTCCATAAGAGTAATTAATCGACAAACCTGTATACACGTCAAATAGAAACCTTCACACGCACTGTAGGATATGTAATTTTCCAGCACGACACCACATTTTGGACAATCCTGTCCGCTATCTTTGAGAGTGCATATTCAACTCGCTACTACCTGTCTCTCTGACGTGACATGCTATTAACAATGATCGAACCGTTAATAAACGAATTAAGCCTTGTTGATGAGCGCTATTTTCAATCGCGGTTGGTTATCAAGTCTTTTTTTTTATCATCAAACCTGTGAACTGTAAACTTCTACATCACTTATCACACATATACTCTCGCTCTAATACGAGCAACCATCGTTGATGAAGTCATTTACGTTGTAATTGCTTTTTAATGATACTCAAAACGTCCTTCACTTTTAGATACTATCCGTGGAAGCATCGTTTCACACAAAAACGTATTATTCCGCCTTATAAAAGCGGGGAGTTTACTTTGTAAACGTAACATCCACGTGCTAAATAAGAAATTCCTTGGCTTCCATATCTCATTAGATTTTTCTCTCAAAAGAAATCACTGACGTTAACGGTTAGTAAAAGTTGATCGAATTAACGTCCAGGTGTGAAAACGTGACCTGGTTGCTTGCTTTACCATGCGTAGAAGAACGTGTACAATCTGGTATGGTTGGTATGAGAGGCTGCTAGCTTCTTGTGGTACGTCATGCGTTAAATAACTCGATAACTATACTGAAAAAAAAGGTAGTTATTAAACATATGTTTTTTAGATTTTAACAACATTTAACTGAATCATACAATAACAGGCTGCTAATAAGTATTAGGGTATAGATAATTTTAGAATTTTCCTATAAAAATATTGATCTACCTTTGGAACTACAAAGTCACATATTTCTCACAAAAAACTAGCTCGTATATTTGATGGCTAACTTTAAACATCTACAAATTGAAGTTGTGTAGAGCCTGTTTAGATTTCAAAGTATGTTTTTCATATTTATATGTAAAGTATTTTAAAACGATCTAGATTGAATTAAAATTTAACTTATCATAGATGATGTGTAAATATAATTATATATCCATTAATGATTACTCAAAACGATATCACATGCCCTTAAAAAATGCTGATTAAATTTTGAATAAGTTTTATTGGTAGCTCTACTTTGAGAGCTATACTAAAAATATTTAATCTTTTAAAATCTTATTAGTCAAATAAATTAACTAGAAAATCTAATAAAAAATGATTTGGTCAAATATTAATGTTTTAACCAAACTGCGTAATTGAGTTCTAGTGCAATCCATCTACGATCTGTAAATAACTCATGTGAAATATTTTTACCTTTGCATGAATGTGGCTAAACAGTTTTATTGGAATAATCATTAAAAATGGTCTACAATTTTTTAGAAAATTGGCCTAATCGTTTTAACTATCTTAGTATGAGATAGTAAGAAGTTTTTCTATCACTATATGATTTGACAATATTTCTAAAGTACTTATATAGTAAATTATCAATGTAGTTGTAATTTATTTGTATCTACTTATTATAATCTGTAAAATACAGATTATTAAAAAAAATAGTATCAATCCAAATTCTTAAGCTATCTTAGGAAAATTATTCATGTTAAAGGTGCGTAATACATAATTGATCCATGTGTTAAAACATATGTTAGTCGGCCCCACATTCTCACTAAGCATTTGAACAGATGCGTAGGAATACGACGCGAATATGCGGACGTGGCTACATAAAGTCGTGCTGTGATCTGAGTTCCTGATGGAATTTCCTGTCAGTATCGTGATCAGTTACAGGGTATTGAGTATTAACGTCAGCCTCCATGCGGTACACGTTGCTCCCATTTAGCACATGATGCGCTGGCATAGGTGAAAGAAAGAGGGGGTAAATATGTTAAAACAGGTTTAATATGGTCCCCCAGGAAGTAGTTTAGTCTTTTTTGCTCCTGATTAACTCTTGGATTTGTTACTATCGAAAAAAATACCTTGCGAGAATCGAGTAGTAAGCTGTTGTTGTTTTTTTAACAAAAATTTCAATCTGGAGCGAGACAAGCATTGGTCCGTAAAGTTTCTTATCGTTCCTCAGCAATACATAGAATGTTTCAAAGCATTCTTACAAGAAACAAATGTTAATGGATTTTTAAATTTCGTGTAACGACTTTAATCTGGGTGGGTTTTTTTCACACACAATTCCTTTACATGTATACCATTACGGCGATGCTTACAGTTAAGTTATGCAAAAAAGAAATAAAACGTTTATTATGAAGACTTAGCTGATTTTTAAATACTGACTTATCGGAATTTGTATTATTATTGTAATAGGCTAGCAATTGATTCACAGTTTTAAAAAAATTTATCAATGTATCTTTTAATTTAATATATTGATGATATCCACATTAGCATATCATTTAAGTTTCTTAAGATGTGTGTTGGCTACATAAATGTAGGTTTATTATTTTTGATGCAGCGAGTATCGTATCAACATTGATTATAGAAGAGTGCTGTGCAATTTAAAAAGAGAGCATTAATCTGTGGAGTTAGACAGTATAAATGGTGTGCAGAGCAGTTATCTATTGACAGGCTGTTATGTAATCATAATTGGTAGCAATTAAAGCCGAAGAATACAAACATAAGATGCCCAATACAACGATTTTCCCATTAACTTTACCGGTTGAGTAGTATATTCCATTCACGTTAGGAATTACTCTCTGAAAGGTCTTTTTTCCTACCAATATCCTACTATATAGTAGATTTATGGTAGGGATAAAGGACTTTCAGAAGTCAATTCCTACAGTGAATGGAATATAGCTATCCAAATACATTGGACGTAACAGAAACCAACATGTTTTAGAGTAAGCAATGTATTTAAAAATGCACTTATTGCTTCAACAAATATTTAGGGTTTAAAAATTATAGTTTTCTTATAAAACAGTATTTTATATAAGATTTAAATTTACTATCGACCATGCGTATAACCTGAACAGGCAGTAAGACGTGGTTCTTAAAAAATAACTATACTAATTCATAGAAATTGTTTCAGTCCTTGATTATTACACCTAAAGTACTTGAAATTATACTATGCAAGAAAGTATTGTGACGAATAATATTGGTTGTGTGTATTGCTCTTTTATTTTAATTTAATATTTCGATAAATGTATCTCAACTTTAATATAGTGTATAGTTAAAAATCTCATAGGTGTGAAAATTGTACAAAATTATAGCTCTATATTGGTTTTTAACTAGTAATATATATATATATATATATAATTATTATTACTGACTGCCGTACTATTTACAAGAAAAGAGGAAATAAATATAAGGCCTTATTATTAATTTATAGTACTCTTTAGAAGAAACGAGACAAAATAATACTTTATTTTTGATTGATGTACTCTTTACAAGAAAAGAGGAAATAAATACAAGACTTTAATTTGGTTTCGAGTAATCATTATAATAAAAGATAAAAATATACTTTATTATTGATTGCCAGTAAGCTTTATTAGAAAAAAGGAAATAGATATAATACTTTATTATTGATTGCCAGTAAGCTTTATTAGAAAAAAGGAAATAGATATAATACTTTATTATTGATTGGTGGTACTTTTTATAAGAATAGGGGAAATAAATATGACCTTACGATTGATTACTGATATTCTTTTATAAGAAAATAAGAAATAGATATAAAGAGTATTGCCAGTTAATAATAAAATATAATAAAAGAATAAATATATTTTTTTTTAATATTGACTGACAATACTCTCTATAAGAAAGGAAGAAATATATATATTTTACTATTGGTTGTCGGTACTCTTTTTAATACGAGATGAAATAAATAAAGTATGTGTCATTGATTGCTGGTACACTTATAAGAAATTAGTGAATACATTTAATACTCTATTATTATATGCAAGTACTCTCTATAATAAAATAGGAAATAAATATAATATTGTAATATGGATTACCAGTACTCTTAATAAGACAATTATAAAAGGTACCAATAAAACAGTGCTAGATTAAAAATAATTCCTTATTTGTGCAATGGCTTTCACTTTGACACATTTTAAAATAAATAAAACCTTTTTGGAGTAAATTATTTAAATTTATATACAGTATATATTTCACTTAAAGATCGACGAAACAATTTTGGGCCCACTTCAAAACCAGTCATGTACACCGTATTAGCCAAGGTTAACTAATCCATTACGTACAAAACAAAATCACGCACCATCAAAGTATCCATAGGGATTGTATTGGAGGTTACGAAAGGAACGCCGAAGAGAGAAAGAGAGATAACTTCTCTCTCACTCCGCGCATGCGCCAGAAGCACGTGCCCACTAACCGGGGACGCGAGTTGCCCGCTTATTCTGGCGTTCAACTCGCCTCTGTACTAACCTGGTCTGGAACTTTTTGCCCGGGGCGATGCATGCCCTCATCGACCTAACCCCCCCCCCCCTCACCACACCCCTTGTTTGCCTACGATCACGCTCCTACCCCAACGATGGTGGCCAAATGTTGCGCGAATTCGTCAGAACCGGCGTTCCTCACTGTACAGACGTCATGAACGACTCGGATATATCAATCGATTGCTTGAAATTATCCACACATTTTAAAAGGGATTCCGAAATGTGATTTTAAGTGCTTAAAACACCATTTTCAGCTCGGGTGGTATGGTTAGCAAATACGCCTGTTTAGACATTTAAATACTTTGTCAAAAAAAAAGGTAAAATAGAAATATATTGTAATTTCGAGACTATAACAAACCAATTTTCATAGGATGTGCCTTTTTAGAACATACAACACTTTTTTTAGACTAGATCTGATAACGTTTGACCATTTATTCCTGTTATTTTATATGAGCTTATGTTAATAATGTGTATAATATTATATTCATATATATTGTGATCGCTTCAGATTACGTGACTTTACGTATGAATACTTGAAAATGTGTATAGTAACCCGACGTCTTGGCTCAGTCGGTAGCATGTCTGCCCACTGAACTAAGAGTCCCCGGTTCAATTCCCGGCATGACCGAGAAATGTATTGTTGGTGACATTTTGGTTTCAACTTTCATAATGATTTAACGGCTGATTTGCTGGATGTTGTCTGTTCTAGATTTAAGGTTATTCGTTCAACAAGTTTCTAGAATGAATAGGCTATAACATTTTGACAGGGAATTTTGAACATGTTCGAAAGGGGGGGGGGGNGGGGAGGGGGGAATGGGCAGGCTGAGTGGGAAAGTATAAGGGATTCATGAGCTAAGTTTACCTGAATGACAGCTCGAAATGTTACTAGAAGTTATCCCTAATATATCACTACGCCAACAGCTTACATCTATCACTTTGGATGACTGTAATGAAAACAGATGGTAATATATTAATGTGATAGTTAACCACAATGATTTAGGCCAATATTATTTATATATTTATTTTAGGTCGGACACAAAGTTAATTTATCGTTTTATTTCACTTAAAAAAATATTCACACCTCTTTCACAAAAACTTCTAACGAACATAGCCTCAAAATGGAAACTGATTAATTTAAATCATATTATTGAACATAACGGTAAACAAGTTTTTTTACAATGATGCGGACACGCAGTTGAGGAAAATACTTTATTCAGTTAAATATTCCAAAATACGATAAAATAATCATAAAATCATGTATTGTATGTAAAAAAATGACAACAATTTTCTCTTTTCCAAGTAAATACGATACCTTTATTAAAAGGTATTGATGTATGCACTATATTACACAAAATCAGTAACGTTCCAAAACGAAAATATAAGTACTTTTAATTATGTTTAAAATATTGTTTCGAGTTGGACAAAAAGAAATTATCTAAAAAAATTAAATAGGATGAGATAACTTATGTTTACGTTATTTTATATGTAATATATAACAGGTAATTAAAGATCTTTACATTTATAACAAAACTGTGATCGTTTACAAGTGTTGGCAACCCAAAACCTAAACATATGATTTTCCAACTGTCATCCAGGTAAAAACCTATCGTGAATGTATTATAAGCTGGGATTGCCAGCACAAGTGTTGTCATAGCACCACCTCTTTTTTCCGCTAAGGAAACTTCACTGTTATTTTGTAATTTAGAACATGAATGGTCACAGCATGGCTCACCCGGGAGTTGTGGTCTTGAGTTTTAATCCTGGCTACTAATATTCATAGAATATTAATAATTTAAAATAAAGAACTTACTACACGTGTCGTAAAGTATTTATTGTACCGAATACTATTAGGCCTATATTTACAAAATGTGTTCTTAGAAGAAAAAATGTATTACTAAGCAATTTAATGAAATATTTTGAATGGTGAACGTTTAAGGGTTCATTTATTATTCTTTTAACACAGTCTTACTATCCTTTCGCGGTATAATCACATGTACTAATTACGCTAAATAGTTAGGGATTAGGAAAGATGAATTTAGAGGAAATGCACTCACATTTACGTATAGAGAGTGTGGAAACAATTTATAATAAAACTACCCTCTGTACACCTGACCGATATCGAACCCCGATCTCCCTGTCTTTAACAATCTAGTCTACGACGAGAGTTGATGCCTTAGAGATCATCCTAGCACTGGAGCAGATTTTAAAGTTCTTTATTTTTAGTAAAAAATAGTATTACTTTTCATTGTTATTATTATAATAGTTAACAGAACTCATGATTGGCGTCTTACAAACCGGTCGACAAGCTGTGAAAATGTTGGAATGCCACGTAGGTCAAGTGACCTACAAGACTAGGACCAACTGGTCGACAAGTTTATGCATAAGAAGGCAAAGTGATCGACAACCAACTGGTTGACCAAATAAATAAACATATTTCAAAACTTGATTATGTCAAGTTATCGACACGTTTAGGACCATTTGATCAGATATACAACTGTTTGACATGAGAGGACCTACTGGTATACATAAGTCGAGATGGATTGACTAACTGACCGACAAGTTAATACATAGCAAACAACGTTAGGCAACAAAATCATAAACGGAAAATAACAAGTAAAGTCTATGAAATATTTATTTTTAATAAAATTTATAACTCTATTAAATACCCACATTTGTGATCACGTGGTCCAATGCGTTATTCGCATCCCTTATTCTGCGTATAGCTCAAACGAGGAGTGAGAAGCTAAGGAAAAAAATTACCAATTTAGTGCGTCTCACCGCGTCTCACTACCCTTTCGGGCTATACGCTAACTTTGTGGATTAAAATCATCATTAGTAGGGCATCAATTTTCTAAGCTGGTGTTTTTTTGTTAACCAGTTGGTTGTCGATCATTTTGTCCGCGTATGCACGAGTTCAACCAGTTGGTACAAATCATGTCCTACTCGTGTGACCAGGCACCGGGACATCAAATAATGGAGTATTATGAACCACTAGTAACAAGGGCCTGGGACATAAAAAAAATCAAATATCATAAACCAGTGGTAGCAAGCCCCCGGGACATAAAACAATAGAATATTATGAACCACTAATAAATAGGCCCTGGGACATAGATAATAGCAGATTGTGAACCAGTGGTAACAAAACCCTGGTACATAAAATGTAATATTATGAACAACTAGTAACAAGGGCCTGGGACATAAAACAATCAAATATCATGAACCAGTGGTAGCAAGCCCCCGGGACATAAAACAATCAAATATCATGAACCCGTGGCAGCAAGCCCCCGGGACATAAAATAGAATGTTAAGAACCACTGGTAATAAGGCCCCGGAACATCAAATAATGAAGTATTATAAACCACTGGTAACCAGGCTCCGGTACAACAAACAATAGTGAGTTCCGATTCAAACTAAGATTTTTAGTGGATAAGTTTAATGCATGATTTAGACCCTGAATTTAATAAGATCATTATTTGACAGCTAGAAAAGTTACTAGAAATGGGTTCACTTATTCATACATCAAATAATGTGATCGACAGCTGTACCTTTCTATACTATAATATTTACCTAAGTTATAGTCTGTACTGACTACACTTTTATATCGTCAGTTCGCGTGGATATGAGATCATGAGCGTGGAACGAGTCCTGGATAGCTCAGTGCTAGAACATTGACGCGTTAAGATCCTGGGATCAATTTTATTCTAGTATGCAGGCATCATTTTTCAACAAATTTAAATTAATTAAATTGTATTCTCCACCATACATACTTACTTACACTCCTATGATTAAAATTATTTGCAGCTTTTGTGTTGATATTTATTAGTAATTATTTAATGAAACCGTAATTCAAACCAAAACTCTTTGTGGTGAATTTAAATGTATGATATAGTTCCTTACCAATTCAAACAAGTAGGGAGCTACAATGTCTTTAGCAAATGATATATACGCCACATATATATCTCCTACGTTTGTTATGAGTTTATTACGTACCCAAGGCCGTAGCCAGCCAATAACTTCAGGGGGGGG
>CABFVX010000025.1:619928-639636 GCA_902151425.1 Timema shepardi
CACATCCCCCAATTGCCGGAAGCTAGAATTTTTTTTTAATGATAAACAGTTCTAGAAGCTATCTGAAGTGGCGGTTTTTTTTGACAACATAACCCCCTAACTGCCAGAGGCTAGGACAAATTATAAATACTAAACACCTCTTGAAGCTATCTGAAGTGGGGTTTTTTTTTTTGCAACATTACCCCCTAAATTCCAGAGGCTAGGACAAATTCTAAATATTAAACACCTCTTGAGGCTCCCTCAAGTGATTTTTATGGCTACACAGCTTCCTAATTTTTACTTATATTTTAATTTGTATTCTGTTTGAACCATAAATAAAGCTATATACATTTTATTCATAAAATTTCGGGGAGGGTTTGAACCCCCAAACCCCCCTCTCCCCTCATCTACGGCCTTGTACATACCTGAAAACATCGTAGAGCAAATCTTTCACTGTTTTAAGTATATCAATTCTTGTTCGATTTTTGATTTATTGTTTCGTTTTCTTGGTCTTGATGCATGTTGCGTTTTAGGGTTGAACCTAGCCATGTTGAACAAACACGCAAAAATATTATTTATTTTTATAAGATGACTAAAGAAATGCAGTATTCATGTGACATTAGATAAATTTTCAAAACTTATTAGATTTTATATATATTTTAATGTTCCATTTACAACCAGTAATAAAAGTGAAACACATATATTTTTATACATTTATGAAGTTAATTATAGTATTCAGATAAACAATAGGTTTAAAGTCAATACGCATTTTGATGAGTTCCTTTGACGCTTTGAGTTGAAGAATAAAACTACATAGTAAAATACAATCAAAATGCCAAATTACTAGAGCAAGGGAAAAGAGACTAAATAAATGTCACACCTCGTCACTCAGGTAGTAAGACGCGGTGCTAAAATAAAAAGCACTTAGGGATGAGTCATTAGTCGGAGACCGGGGTAGTCCGACTCTTCCTTGGTCGGCTAGTCTGTATTATTGGTATATACAGTCAAAGAAAGAAGTTTCATTAAATGGACATAGCAAATTTACGTTTGCATTGATCAACGTGGTGTAAATAATAAAATCAAAGAATAGAGTTGGACTAATAAACCAAACAAATTTGAAATTACGACATTATGTACTACAAAATGATATAAAATCAAAGTATCGGGGTATAAAACGAAAAGATCAAAAACTATGTAATTTTACAACTATTAAATAGCTTATAAATTAAAACAAACTGTATTTAAAATATTGTAAGTACTCCATTGCATACACTTCATATGCATGTCTAGCTAGAATAAATTTAGTACGTAAAATGGATAAAATAGTAAGTTTGACTACTTATAACTCTAGAACTGTAATGATTTGAAATCAATGAATCAATATGTGTAGTTTATATTTATAAACTTATTAAAATAATGCAATAAAATGTTGATGGTCAAATGACCTTAAGGTAGTTAATAAGTTGTGTGCTGACATAACAATCATTTCATTAAGTGCACGTTAAATAGGCCCCTCTCAAATAAAAATAATAACAAATCTACTAGCCTTCTAGCGATCAAAAAACCCTTCGTAAGAACATTACATCTTAAAATTCTGGAATTTGTAACTCTTACAGTTAACACACACTCAATGTAATGGTTTGTATACCTTATAATAATATAGTTTTTATCTTACAGAGACAACACAACATTTCTAAGCCAGAAACGTAAAATAGGAATTACTAAATAATGTTGATATAATTTAAATTTTTGTTAAAATGTATAGTTTAATTATCAATAGAGTACTAGAAATATAAAGGGGGGATTACATTTTTGCTTAAAGTTTGTAGGACCATTTTATATCTAGGTGATAAATATACTTTTTTTTAGCAATTCGTCTTACTACCCATTCATGTTATATGCTTATTTACTAAATACGCCAACGATTTTAATGATTAGGAAGTTAGATTTATAGCGAGTGAGCCCGCATTTGTGTGGAGGTAAAATGGAAAACAATTTTGGGGAAAACTCTCTCAGTACACCCAACCGAGATTAGAACCTTGATATCTCCATCATTGGTAGTCTAGCCTACTGTGAGAGTTGTATGTTAGACCATGCGGCCACCAAAGCGGGTATATTGTTTGCATCAAATCTTTCGTAAACTTTGAGCTATCTAGTATATTAGCATATCTTAGGAATATTAAATACTAAAAGCTAAATTGTACGTAATTTTTTGACACAATTTGGCGTTAACTGTTATAATTATTCACAGATATAATCATAATATAAATAATATATATTGAAATATATTAATCTTGGAGTTATTAACATAAATTAATTATTTAAAATCTCTAATTAGATTGTTTTAATTTCTTGTTGTGTTGGATATTTTCGAAATAAATAAGCTAAATAACATTCATTGAGTATTTCGTAAACCTTGTACTATTTAGGTTATGCCTTTAGTAGAGTACATGACACATTCTAACTGGGCAACTGTATATTGATGTAGTTTTGTGACATTGTTCGGCATTGTCCTTAAATTAAAATACCAAAATATCGAAAAACAAATTTAAAAAAAATTAAGACCAAGCGTATAAGAAAAATCCTCTTTTAAATTCTGCCTCGCATGTACATGTATTAATTAGTTTTTGATTAGTAAATAGACTTTGACTAAAACTACTACTATTATTATACTCCTGGAGGGGATTTTCCTTAGTGTTTTCCTAAGGGTTATTGATCCATCCATAGAATCCTCTCTGTTTAGCTTTATAACCCTCTAAAACAGCTGAGGTATATATATATAATCAAATTCCCACATCCCTCTTTTTTTTAAAGAAATCTTAAGCAGAATATTGCTATAAACATAAATTACCGAAAATTAATTTGATAGCTATCATTGTTTTGTTTTCATCATATCTAAAACATTGGGTTTTTATGTTTGACAAATCGCTGTCCACTTAAAGTTGAAACGCTGCTTAGTTTTTATGGGAGTCAGAATTGAAAATTTAGTGATATTGCGAGTGAACGCAATGGAAGCTGAGGGGGAGGGTTAAGAGGAGAATTGGGGGGTGAATCCAAGGCTTGCTGGCTTTAAAATAAACAAATACATGCGGATGAGTCTCTTACTTTTAGCTAGTCGCTTAATTTATGAATTTAAAACTTGTAAGCCGTGTCCAATACTGCCAGAAAAATATCTTACTTTGGAAAAGGGATTGAAATAAAAAATGTTTTTAGTTCTTTGCCGATTCTTAACGTTATTTTCTTATTCGCTATATGGCCTCCTCCCCCTCGAAATTCTTCACGCTCCCCAGGTTGAGAATCAATCCTCTAAAGCATATCACTATTTCCAATACATCTTTGTTTAATATTTTGTTTAGTTCTATTAACTTGTTTATTTACTACTACCACTACTACTACTTTATTTGATGCTATGAGAAGTTCAGTCAGTCTACGCTGACCAAGGCTACACATTTGAGTGTACGTATTTCATTTGACTAGCTTTCCTATGGTAGTGAATTAATAAAGCATCTTCAAAAGGGTTTATTTTTCAACTTCATCTTATTAACTTCGCATGCAATACGTATTAATTTACTCCAATGGACTAAGATTTAAGAAGGAATAATTTTGAGAAAATGTGGCTATATTGTCGTGGAGGTAGTGATAAACCATTTAAGGGAAAAAAACACCCTCCCTAAACACAGGTGAGGTTCAAGAACTGACCTCCATCACCAGCAAACCAGATTAAATGAGCCACCATGTGCCCACCAATGCATTTTTCTAATGATTTACCTAATGCTATTATGATCATATATTGATCTAGAGTATACAAACATACCATCATGAAAGGTACGGCAGCAAGTTTTTCTTTAAGATATTGGTGACCTGGCGGTCTAGGGGTAAGGTGTTGGTCTTCTGTGCTGGGGTCCGGGGTTCAATCCTCGGTCCCAGCACAGATCTAACTTATCAACAAACCCTTCCTTCACCTCTGACAAGACGTGTATTAATCACAACTTGTGAATGTGAGGAATGCCAGGCCTGCACCGTGGTTCGGATTCCACGTTAAACTGTATGTCCTCCATTTCATCTCGCAATCAACCTACCATTACACATTAGCGTAAGTGTGTATAACCCGAACGGGTAGTAAGACGCGGTGCTAATAATAATAATAATAATAATAATTAATATTATTATTATTATATAAGATGTTCACTATGTTGCAGCATATAAAAGTAAGCCATAATTTAAACAGTCCAGGTAAGACTGTAAACAAAATATAAATAAAAATACTATCATATCTTCTAATAAAATGAATAATGGCCACTAAAAAAAATTACTCCCAAGGCATTAGTCCGTCGTTTGTTGGCGAATATAGTGCCAACATTTGCGGATAGAGGATGCCATTAGGTCAGCCTATTGAGCATCTGGCCCTCCCTCACCTCCAGACATTTGCTCGATTTTCTAGACCGGAGATGCTACTTCTTTATTCAAGTAGTTTTTCTTTTGTCCACACGAAGCTGAATTTAATCCCTTTCCAGATCCATTGCTTCACAGAAAATTTTTTTCAAAGTACTGGCAGATCTGCGCTTAAGTTGGGATGGAAAGTACCGTGAGAAAAGGTCAGTGTTTTTGCAGTTATTATGGCATAGCCTTTTTTTTGCTAAAATTAATAAAATATTGTTCAGTACTAACATAGTTTAATTTTATTCATATTATGTTGAAATCAACAGCTCCTGAATACCCATCATGATCATAGCAGCATTAGATGAGACACTTTTTAAATGAAAAGAAAAAGTTGTAATTAAATTCCATGACACCCTTGACAAATATTCCAGAATCTTTTGAGGTCATCATGGGAATAAAATTAAACTCTTTGTTTGTATTGCAGCATTATTTGATTTATTTTAGGCAAAAAGATGTTTTGCCATAAAAACTGCAAAAACGCTGGCTTTTTCTCATGTTCCCTTTCATCTCACCGGGCACCACCTATTTGAAGGAAAATATATTCACACAGTGCTATTTTATTTTTGGAATGGCGGTTCTTGAGTTGTGACTCTTTTATAAATATGTGTATGTGTTTAAGATAATCTAGATTTATGTTTGTAGCCATTTACTTTGATCTCAAAGCCTGCAACATTTTGCGTGAAATGTCATTCAAAATGGACACATTGTAGCTCTCCTTTTTGTACACATATCAAAAAATTATAAAAAAAATGTGAGGTTTTTAGTCATTTAAGGATATGTACCTCAAGGATATAAACCTCGATTTTGACTTGATCATATTCTGAAAAATCCACTTTATGATTTCTACATCTCAGCACTCTATTTTAGTGCTCCGTTAGACCTTCCCCTTAAGAACGATGGCTAGTTGTTTTGAACGTCCAGTTTAATATTATTTCCTAAGTTAAGTTGTTAATATAAATCTTAAAGGTCATCTTTTTGATTACTAATCCTTTTAAAATACTAATCTCATAATTAAAATGAATAAACTTTAATCAAACATTATATTAAGATAGTTTTTATGTACCTACGTTTACCCTGAAAGATCACAAGCTTATTTCCCACATTTCAGCTGCGCTTATCTTATAAAATAAGGTTATAGTGCAACCAACCCATAAATAAAAGACTGCTACTTTTCAGGGTGGATGTAATGTCACTGTACTACTTGATTACATACGTATTATGGAGGCCTAAATTATTTTTTTGCCACTTTATTTTAATATTTAGAATAGTTTTAAACCAGTTCTCTACAGTATTTTATACAACGGTTATACTATTTAGAAATAGTAAGTCTTTAGTAAGCAAAACCTAAGTTTTTGTACTTAAAATCTATTTTTCAACAACCTCTTAGACACTTTGCACTTTGTTCAAATCCCGGTGAAGCCAAACAATCAAAGAGTAATTGGAATGTAAAACAGACTAAATGAATCTGCCTGTAAGTGTTTTCATGGATGTTAATAACTTTTCTTGTGAAGAGTTTCAAGTACCCATTTAAAGAAACTGGGAAAACTTTGCTGTTTTTGGATTATTATTTTTTTTACAAATAAACCTATAGAGTTTTTTTTAATAAAAATAAATGAATGTTAAATACTCAAACTATTGATGTTAAAATAAGAAGAAAAAATATTAAAAATAAAATTAAACTTGATCTACGAACTAAATAGTTTATCAACTGCCCTGAAATTACTTTTTAAAACCAGTTTTAAAACAACTTCAGTATTAAAATCACGAGTTTTAACAAATGGCAGCCACATAAAACAGAATCCCATAGCGATAATTAATAGTTTTTACCGTACACTTAGACAAACTAATCAACGAGTACAAAAATATTGTAATTTGAAATAGCTTTAGGTATTTCCTTCGCTTTAGGACAACTGTCATTTAAACATGATTGAACCCGGACTAGCATAGTATACCCAACCACACAGACACGCGTACCAACACACAAACATCACAACAATGATACTGTGCTGTGTGCCTCAGGATTAAGTAACTATTTGTTCTGCGTTCAATGCTGATTTTCCCTCTGTATGTATGTGTGTGTGTACAAATACGGTTTGAGTGAGAGTCAGCTTTGCCTGGGGGCTTTGTCGAGAATGGAGTTGAACCTCCCTTTCGTGGCGCAATTGGAACAGGGAGGGTACTTTAGAGTGAGAGGTCGTCACCACCAGGGAGATGTGTGTGTGTATGTGTGTTGCCCACTTAGATAGAAGTCGTGAGAATTATGGTGGTCACAGAAGACTTGAAATTAATCTACAAGAAGTTTAAAGTTACTCACAATCAAAATAAGTCAATAAAGATTTTTTTTTTTGGCTGACCTATTTTTTTCTATTAGTTTTAATACTTGAAAAGATATGCTACTTTACATTTCTATTTCTAGACCTCATCCCTAACAAACTATGATTCTGTTTGTTCTGTTTGTATTTTAACTAAGACAAGAATTGCGTTTGTTATATACGGTATAGCCATGGACAAGCAGCTTCCTTTGTCCAGTTTTTCCTAACGTGTGTACGTAAGAAACGCTAGTAAAGGTCAGTGTTTTCGCAGTTTTTATAGAGACTTTTAAAAAAAAAAAAAGATATTGATCCAATATAAACATAGTTGAATTTTCTTCACATTTTGATATCAACAGTTGTTGAATATCTGTAATGTCCACATAAAATGAATTGTATGAGAAACTTTTTAAATTAATAGAAATAGTTGTCATTAAATTCCAGGACACCCTTGACAGATATTTAAGATCTGTTTGAGGTAACCACGTGAATAACAACACACAACTATTAAAAACTGTGCCAGATTTGTGTTCATCACTTTAAACATTTGATTGTGATAATTTTATTTACATAATTTAATTTATATTGTAAATAGTACTAGGCCAATCCACACAAGCATCTGGGGGGAAAAAAGGTCAAGTTTATAAATATTTTAAGTGTTCATTAATGGTTTTAAATACATAGCATCAAATATCTAGTACAGTAGGCCTATAGACATACATTGGTGTGCACGTGGATAAAATATAAATCTCTTACTATATTATTATTATTATTATTATTATTATAATATAGTTTGCCTGTTTTAGGGAGGAAGTGGTTCAAACTAAAACCTGATGAACAGAGGATATATTTTTTTCTAGACGTTTTCCATCATTCCCTTTACTTAAATGCTGTTACATTTCATCTAAATTCTTTCTTCCTCGTCCCTCATTCATTAGTATGATTAGTAGCATAGTCCGGGCAGGTAGTAAGACGTGTTGCGAAAACCAACGTATAGAATATATTTAGGCAAGAATACTGTCTTTAGGCTGTGGACCGTAGCTCACCCTGGGCTTGTGAATCTTGCCTTTTGGCTAATTTGAGTTTGAGGCCATCGCTAATCCAACCGTAAAATTATCATCACGTTCCTGATTCAACGCGCAGCAAGGCTGAAACGATATTTCTGTCTAATTGTAAGGTAGAATATAATTATGAAAAACCTTTTAAGAAAATACAAAAAACTTTTTGTTGTTGTTATCATTGATAACATTTTACAATATTGTTATTATTTATATTTTGTAGGTATTTATATATATCAAAAGTAACAGCTTTATGTAACGTACCTTGATTTAACTGTAGTAACTTTTGTAACCATCATTTAAGATGGTTCCTATGAAATTGGGGCTGTATTTATTCTCCTTAGCTTCGTTTTAGTTCCATGGCCTGTTTATTGTTTTTGTCTTCTAATTAGTGTAAGATAAACCACCAAGTATAAAAAAAATTGTTTTGAATCTCTTTTATCCCTCACTAATTTTTTTTTGTAGGTTCTAATTTATTTATATATATCTTTATGTATAAACGCAAGTAAATTTTAGATGTATCATGGTGTATATTGAACCTGTGTTGGATTCAGCTTTGTCTCCCATGGATTTGTTGCTCTTAACCAAGGGTACCTTCATAAAGTCTTTTCAGCGTAGGAATTGTTTTCTGAAAGGCCATTTTTCCTACCAGAAATCTTATTATATAGTAGGATATTGGTAGGAAAAAAGACCTTTCAGAGAGTAATTCCTACCGTGAATGGAGTATACTTGCTTAGCAGTTCCGCTTTTTGTGGCAGCCACCATTGACGAAGCCAACTACTCAGACCACAGGCAGTGCCACTTTTCTATGGCTGAGTGTGTGTGTGTGCGTGTGCGTGTGCGTGTAAAACCTCCAATGGATCTTCACCACTTGTAAACGGAAGGGTGAAGCATAACATACATTGCCATGTAAACCTTAAAAGAATTTGAGTTTTAGGACATACTGGAACGTCACTTGGCCTCACTTTATAAAATAAGGCTACAATATATATTGTGTTTTTTTTAGTATTTAGGATCCTTAAAAACTAGTGGTAAAGGACAGAACAAATTGTCAAAGATCTCCCTGAATTGAGCTACAATTATTTAGTGACAGTACAAGTGACCTTGGCTTATTTCTTTCTAAGAAGGGAACTAGTCCAAAGGGACGCGATGAGGGTTTCAAGAAGCCCTCGCGGCAGTCGTCGGAAAAATAACTCAAATTAACACCATCCTACTGATCGGACGTATCTTGCATACTAGCGCAATCACTCCAGCTCGACTTTCATTAATTAGTAGATGCATTCTTTAATAACCAGAACTAAAGTGTGGAATAAATTAATCATAATATTCACTTTGGGATATTTAATTTAGGTTGTCTTCAATTTAAATCGAATCCAATCTTAATTGTTGGTTGGGAACCGGCAGGGTGTCTTCTATCGGGGAAAATCAGGGAAAACGGGAATTAGCCGGGAATTTGAAGTGATCGGGAAATAACGGAAATAAGTCAGGAATCTGGTAAATTACAATAAAAATCTGAGAAGATGTTGTTTTACTCAAATTATGAAATACAATAATTATTAAATCAGTACATTATAATGTGATTCAAACTGTGGATTTTTTATACTATACTATACTATACTATACTATACTATAGAACGTGAAACTAGCTAGCGTTCAAAAACAATATATTTAAATAAAGCGCTGAGCTATAAACTGACGCACGTGGATCCAGGGCGATCATGCCGTATACTCATTTGGTCAGAATCCGAACCATGGATGCCAGGATCGATACAAACACTTGTCGGTCAAAGAGCTGCCGTGCCGCCCTGTCTGGAGGTGCCCTTTATATGTTCACGAAGGGTGATCTGCCCCCCTCTCGCCCCTATCTCTTTTTGGGTGCAACTATACGATCACAGCCGGCCAGTCCACTCGGGTGACGCTGACGCGGTTTACCTTGACTGTCACCGGCGGCGCCACCGAACACTACGGGCTATTCGTTAACACGGATCATTAGACTTTATAATTACTGGTTGAGCTCTTAAATAAACACACGCTCATTATCAAGGACTAAGGAAACACTCGCTTCATTTCAATCAGTCGTTACTCGTTTGGTTGGGTTCAGGTTTTAAGAACTGAGTTACAGTTATAATTTATTAACTCAGTTCTCACCATTTTCCCATATGTATACGAAATGTCCATACACTTTGTCTTTCCAAAAACATACTGCCTGCTGTCATAGAATCCCCAACACCAGTTTCTGCTTTAAAACGTTAACCTACATTCGTAGCTGCAGGTTCGTTATTATTATTATTTCGGACCGCACCTTACTACCCGTTCGTTTTATAATCAATTACGCTAATGTGAAATGGTAGGGATATTGTGAGATGAAAAGGAGGGTCTACAGTTTAACGTGGAATCCAAACCACGGTGGAGACCTGGCATTCCCCACATTCACAAGTTGTGATTAATACACGTCTTGTCAGAGATGAAGGAAGGGTTTGGTAATCGGATAAATCTGTGCCGGGACCGAGGATTGAACCCCGGACCTTCAGTACAGAAGTCCGATACCTTACCCCTAGACCGCCAGGTCACCTGTGTTTCGTTGTTAAATCGGATTAGCTCAGCTTTGATTAGAAGAAATATTAGAATAGTTTGTAATATATGAGTACATGTTGATAAATTTCAACTTTATTTTAGAAGGGACCATGTTTTTTAAAATACTAAAAACCCACATCTTAAATAACGCCATATTTCTGGATGTTTGCACTACGTCACAGTTTTCTGGAAGGCGAACTTCCTTAAGTTTTATTCGCATCTTAAGTTTGAGAAATTGAATGGATATAATTTTTCTTTAATTAATTTGTGGTATTTAACATGCACTTTCTGAACCGACTGATTATATCAGCACACTGATTGTAAAGTAACTTAAATCTAGAATAGAGGTGACCTGGTGGTCTAGGGATAAGGTGTCGGACTTCTGTGCTGATGGTCCTAGGTTCAATCCTCGGTCCCGGCAAGGATTTATCTGATTGCCAAACCCTTCCTTCACCTCTGAAAAGACGTGTATTAATCACAACTTGTGAATGTGTGGAATGCCAGGCCTCCACCGTGGTTCGGATCCCATGTTAAGCTATAGGTCCTCCATTTCATCTCCCAATCACCCTACCATTACACATTAGCGTAAGTGCGTATAATCCGAACGGGTATAAAGACGTGGTGCTAATAATAATAATAATAATAATAAATCTAGAATAGACACAACATCCAGTCCCCAGCCAGTTAATTCATCATTGTGAAGTGGGAGACCCACATTTTACCAATGATAAATTTTTCAGCCATGCCAGGAATTGAACCCAGAACCTTTAGCTCAGTAGACAAACACGTTACCGACTGTTCGGATGAATTTATATTTAACATTATTGTAGATGTATTATTTTACATCTGTGGTTTATATGGCTATGCAAGGAAGCCAATCTGGGTTCTTTCCCGACGGAAACTTAGGTCAATAGATTTTTTATTAATTTTTTTGTCCTGGGTAACCCCTAAGGCTTTGTTTACCCTCTTCAGGGGGTAATCTTCCCATTGCGTATCAGGGGTGCCACCTTGACTTCTTACATATGTACCACAAGAGATTCTTTCCCAACATATAATGATTGGTTTTTTGCTAAAAAAAAAAAAGAATAACCTATTTAGTTACTGTACAATTAACGAAAATTCCCTGATTTCAGAGTAACAGTCTCACAAAAAGGGCTAGTCTTTGCCCACTTAAGATTGTTTCAAGCACGTTTGGAATGATTTAAGGACATTTCATTCTTTCCTTTTTCTTGTCAGGGAACCATTTGTACCAACTTATTAAACAATCTTTTGTTCTAAAATTAATATATATGGGGGATCTTATGTAATATTTTCATTGTTATTAATAAAACTTAACAGCAGATATTAAGTGTATTGTGATTTTACTAATAAATTGTTCAAAAGCCATTAAATATGATGGTAGTTTTTTTTCGGTAGCAATTAAAATATTACAAAAGGTCCCCAATAATATATAATTTAAAACAAAAGTTTATTAATTATCTCAGTCAGTATCATATCTGTCAAATTAACTAAGGATCCTGGGTTAGATTCCCGGCATGGACGAAAAAATATAAAAAAATTAATATGTGGGTTTTCCCTTTCATGGTTATGAATTAACAGCTGGGGGCTGGATTTTGTCTGATACTAATACTAGTGCTCTTAAGGATAAATGTTTATCCAATTGGGATTGACCCCCGATCTCACCGTCATTGGCATTTAGTATATTGCAAGAGTGACGCCTTGGACCATGCGACCATCGAAGTGGGTTAGTAGGCCTATAGTATTTAATGTAACTTTGATATAACTAGGTTATATTATTGTATGTGCTAGAGTTGACGCCAAGATTTTATTATTTCTACATTATAACGTTTAACAAATTAGATACGTAAACAAGTTAACTGGATTTTGTAATTTTTTATGTAAGTGGTTTGCACTACGTGAAGGTATTTCCTGAACTCGCGGTGGCATTAATACCTTTGATAGAAATTTTAACGCTTTTTCTATTAATAAGTTATTAAAAAAAATCGTATTTAATTTTATTATTATATAAATACTATTTTTTTCATTCGGTTGTATTTCAAGTTAAAACACTAGTCCCGTCATAAATTTTAGCTCTCTTATGAATAAGCATGATAATACTGATAGTAATCAACTAAAAACATCAACAGAAGTACCTTTTCGGAAACAATATAATTAGAAAATAGTTTAATATAAATCTATCTTTTTGAAAGTGTTTTTGTTAAAATTATTTGAATATATTTTTAAGCCAAGTCACTAAGATTGTTTCCCCCAAAAAATTTATTAAAATAGGAAACTAGTTGTATTTAAAAAAACCATTTACAGTGATCAATTAGGATTTTAATTAGTCGATAATTTCATTTATTTTTTTAGAAAACAATTTTATTATAATATTAAATTTGATTAATCAACATAAAATGGGTAGTCTATTTTTAATTTAAGTACATGATTGAGTGGAAAAGAGACCAACTAGAATACTTGATCATAGCCGAACTTGATACCCTGTGTTATTTATTTAGCACCGCGTCTTACTACCCGTTCGGGATATACGCTAAAGTACTAATTACGCTGATGGGCTAGGAATTGGAGAGGTTGAGTATAGATTAAATGAGCCCGAATTTGATGGAGGGAAAGGGTAAAACCATTTAGTAAAAGATACCCCTATTTCACCCGACCAAGATTTTAATCTCAATCTCCCAATCATCGGCAGCCTTGCTCAACACAAAACTAGCGCGTTAGATAACTACGCTCTGTTGATGAATTCAAAATTAAATTTCCAAAATAAATAATAATGTTTTGAACTAGTTTTTACGATTTCATCAACAGTATGCTAACATTAATTGTAAAAAAAAATCGGGGGTTTGATCTAGGACAAGTGGACTTGGGGTGTCTTTCCCACGCTATTTCCAACCTAATATAAATTAACTTTCGCTAAACTACTCTCCTAATCCCTGCTCCTTAAAATAATTATTTTTACTATTTTACACTTATTATTTACAATCAATATTATTCTCGTTTTTAATAAATATATATCTTTTAACATGAGGCTGTGTCCTCATGCGACTTAAATACTCTCCCTCCACGCAAATGCTGGTACACTTCCTCTAAATATTATCTTTCCACCCCAAATCTTCCAGTGTAAGTATGCATAGAACCCGACCATATAATTTAGAGAACAGAGTAGTTTCCTGACATGCAAAAATATAAAATGTTAAAAATAGTTAAAAGTTGGCTAATAGTCGCGGCGGACACGTTAGTTTTAAGTATCCGTTTTTTTGCAGTTTTCATGACAAAACCCCTTTTGTCCAAATACATCAAATATTGCTTCAGTAGGCATTAATTTTTTACACATATCTATCTCGTCACGTAATTTATATGACTTTTTCCTTCTTATTTAATAGGTCTTGTTTAGTTCCGTGATGCCCATTACAGATATTTAAGAACTATATTAGATTATTGTGCATATAAAATTAAACTAAATGTATCTACTAAATTATTATTATTATTATTTAGCACCGCATCTTACTACCCGTTCGGGTTGTGCGCTTTAAGTACTAATTACACTCATTGATTAGGAATTGGGAAGGTTTAATTAGAGGAAGTGAGCCCGCATTTGCGTGGAGGGAGAGTGGAAAATCATTTAGGAAAAACCAACCCCATTTCACCCGACCGAGATTCGAACCTCGATCTCCGTCCTCGGCGGTCGAGCTCAACACGACAGGCGCGTTAGCCAACTACGCCACCGAGGCGGGTGTATCTACTAAAGCAATATATGATATATGATTTATTTTAGCCAAAATGGTTTATTGTTATAAAAACTAAGATAAAATAGGACCAAGACTATCGCTCTCTACCTACTACCCCACCTTAACATCAGTAGTTCTATGTTCATGTTAACTTTCGTTGTTTTTGCGAGATAAAGATCTTCGGCTGTGTTAGCTCAAGAAACAAATAAAATATTTAGTAAATTTATAAAAATGTCCTTGTGCTTACAAGAACAGTAAATTCCATTTAACGACTGTCGCGCGGCTTGACCTGTGTTGTGACATCCCTGTTTTGCAACGCGGTGCCCACTCCAAGGGTCGCGACCCCATCCTCGTGCATGGCACTCGCGGTCCGCCACTTCTCCATACGTCACCGCTGGTAAGGTCATCGCCTCTGGCTTTGCGTCCCCCCTCTCCAACGAACAATTTTTTTGTCTTTTTATTGCTTGAGTCTCTCTTTCTCTCTAGACTAAGAGATGATGTAGGATAAATACGTCCACCTTTATGTCATGTAAAAACCCTACAGCTTACTGACTGCTGGATCCGTCTTGAATTTGTTGGAACAGTGTTCTCAGGCACACGATTGTTTGACGCTTAAGCTTAGTGCGAGTAGCGAATACTTAGGAGATGCACGCTTAAACTTATTGCAAGTAGCGAGTACCAGGGAAATGCATGCTTAAACTTAGTGCATGTCGTGAGTACCAGGGATTTGCATGTTTGAGCTTAGTGCAAGTCGTGAGTACCAGGGATATGCATGCTAAAACTTAGTGCAAGTCGTGAGTACTCGGGATGAGCATGTTTAAACTTAGTGCAAGTCGTGAGTACCAGGAATATGCATGCTAAAACTTAGTGCAAGTCGTGAGTACTCGGGATGTGCATGTTTAAACTTAGTGCAAGTCGTGAGTACCAGGAATATGCATGCTAAAACTTAGTGCAAGTCGTGAGTACCCGGGATGTGCATGTTTAAACTTAGTGCAAGTCGTGAGTACCAGGAATATGATAAAATCATATATATACACACGAAAATATTTGAAGTCTTGACCCCCTAATGTCCACTTTCTCTTAATTTAAAAAGCTTCTTATCTTATGCCGCAATTCTCTTGAGAAATAATCACCATCTGTGATTACCATGCTAAGAAAATTAATCTCTATAGGCCTATTTATACTGGACCAATTTTATTTATTTTTGTTTCGAAAATGTTTTGCCATAAAAACTGCAAAAACACTGCCCCTAACTTTGGTCCCTACATTCCCATCTTAATCCACCTGCACACTGGAGCAGTAAAACTAGAACTGACGAGGTTTTCTTCAAGACAGATGGACTTTAAAATCTTTGTTCATCAAGAAGCTTCCTTAATTGTATCCTTTAAAACTTTAAAATAGACATAATAACTTCTCGAGTGTCAAGTATCTTGATTGATGTTTGTATTATCGATATTTAAAATTGTTGGAAGCAACTAGATAACATTTCACTGAGATATTAAAATATTATTAATGGAGAGTTCTTAAAGAGAGATATACCCTGATTTTTGTTGGAAGAACAGTAGAAAATTTAAACATATTTCTTAGCAGCCAACATTTATAACATTTTACTTTATTATTTGTCTTATTTTATAGTTATTGATATCTATCAAAATTGACAGCTGCAGCTAGCATGACTTGACGTATGGCTATATTAAAATTGTTTCAGTAGATTTAGTAACTAACTTCTCTTGTTCTTCAAATTAAATCCTACTATAAATACCACCGTGGAGGTAAAAAAAACTCCATGGCGTCTTTTGGCAAAGATAGTGCGCGGATAGAGGATGTCATGTGATCATCCCAACTAAGTATGGACTCTTTGGCCGTTAATTTCTGTTTTCTAGAATAGAGCAGCTACTCTTTCATTCATGTAGCTCCTCCTTTGTTCTCAAGAGGCTGAGCCAACCCCGTTATCGAACCCAGGACCTCTGGATTTGTAGCCAGGAACTTTAACCACTAGAAGAACACAGAGGCGTTCTGACTATATCGGTAATCATACTAAATTATAAAACAGAACACAACATTATCCAACACTATTTAAAGGCACCGCCAGACCATCTCGAATTATTCGCAGAGGTAACGAAATTCGGGTGTTCATTCACACCGAAGCTTCAATTTATTAGCAGCACTTTTGTTAAAATATACTATGATTCATGGTGTGTTTTATTTTTTGTATCAAGTTCACAAACTATTTTGGATCAATATAACCCTACTGGTTTATTTGTTTAAATGCCCGTTTTTTTAGCTCTGAAATTATAGCCTACATCAAATTCAAAGTTCTGAATCAATAAATACATTTTGTTTGTAACAAAATTAGATACCTATAATCAGTGGCGGCTCGAAACTAAAATTAGTGGGGGTGCTGCTAACACGGGAAGCAAAACAGAACATTTTTTACTTTACAGCCGCAAAGCCAACTTTTCAGTTGGTACCATTCAGAATTAAAGCTACGAATATATTTCTTGTTGTTGCTTTTGCCTGGCTGAGATATTAGAATATCAGGTGTTGAACGACCTATTTTCTTAACTGTTACTTTCTGATAGCTGTGAAAACTTAATCTGTTGAAGTTCACTTACAGTCACAGAACATATTTCTTGGGGATGCAAGGCCATGGTTAAAGTTTTCTTTTAAATGAACAGAAAAAAATGAATCAAATAGAATAGCTGGAAGCAGAATATTAATATAATCATACACTCTTCTACACTTTATCACATTCAAGAATATGGTACACGGTTTCTAAGCAAAACACACGCTGAGTAAAAAAAACTTCCTTCCACCATAATGCCAGAGCCGGCACTGCGAGAGCAACAGTGATTTCTCTACCTGGCAGTCCCGCCTTCCTCCCCACCCCTCTCTTGTGTGCGCATGCACACAACAGTCAAACACCACATCACTGGTACTGTGAAGCACACAGTTCCATACAAAGATGTTTGTATCTTTTCATAAACTGGGGGATTACTACTGAAGTACTGACACTACTAAGCTTAAGGAATATATATTGTACTACAAAAATAAATAAAGAATTAAAGAAAAAAGGACTCATTATATTAAATGTTATCGATAATATCAAGTGGAAATAGGGGGTGCTGCACTTCCGCAGTGCCTATACACGAGCTGCCACTGCGGCTATAATAAAACATTACAATACTACTTACCACTTTCATTTAATTTTCCGATTTTAAGTCTTCTTTTTTTCTTCGTGCTTTTTTATTCCTCGTGTGATAAATCATATAAAATAGGATAATTTTTAACAAATTCTATTAACTTTTCTGTTTCTATATTTGTTTTTAACTTGCAGTAAAGATGCGGCAGCGAAAAAAAAATCGTTTCGCTCGATAGCAGCCGCAATTCCACAGTGCTACGCCAGTTTGAACACATTGATAAGCCGCCATGTATTTACACCACTGCGAGTTTACCAACGCGAACTATCCGCAGCGGCAGCGAATAATTTGCGCAAGTTTGGGGGAGCCTTTAAGAATCGTGCTATTAACAGCCGCGATATCTAATACAAGATTACACTCGAACCAGAACTTGCATCGAAATGTGTATGTTACGTTCTTCACTAGAGGGAATAAAAAAAAACTGGGGATGTTAAAATAGTATTAGAACCAGGCATCGCATCTTTTTGCGGTTTCCTTTGGACTGTTACTTCACGAGGCGTATTTTCACAGGATGTCCCTGGTTCGGATCATGACTGGCTCCTTATAAGTCTCGATCGTTCTCGATGCGCGTGTGTTTGTTATTCGTGGGAGCTAGATGTCCTACCAACGTTTTATGATGAGGCTATAGTTGCATGTGAAATGAATATTAAACTGTCTAGTTTAGTTTAAATTTATTGAGATATGTAATTATTGTGAATAACACAATAAGTGTACATTACTATGGACTTCAGTCGTTTATGTACATTTCACACATGAATCTTGTTTGACTACCAAAACGTGAGTTAGGCCTACACCTTCGTACCGATTGGCTGGAAAGAAGCGAGTAGGATTGATTAATTCACTTTAGTACCGATTGGCTGGAAAGAAGCGAGTAGGATTGATTAATTTACCTTCGTACCGATTGGCTGGAAAGAAGCAAGTAGGATTGATTAATTCAACATTTTAGAAAACATTCTAAAATAATCTTACGTAAGGAGTGTTGATAGATTATAACTAAAGACTTAGATAGTTATTAATACAAATATTAACGAGAAAGAAAAAGCTAAAAAAAGTTAAATCAATGGAAAGTGATTAACTAATGTGTTAAAATCATTTTATTTTAATAATAATCTTAGGTTGAATAAAAACATACAAATAATATGAGTCAAAGGGGGCTAGAAAAATGGATTAAAAAAATATATGGTTGACAGTATTTATAAATAAACCTGCAAGTCAAGAATATAAACAAAAACACTAAGTGTAATATGGTCATAACAGATAAAATAAAATGGCTTAATTAAAAATAATAAGCTAAGCTATAGAATAAATTGTTATATTATACAAAATTATATGACCAAGTATCTAAGTCTTTATTTTGAAGAATTGACGTCCCTTACTCCTTTTTTACAGTTTTCCTGTGTAGATGGTGGTTACAGGAACTCTAATTATCCCGACATGTTTCGGTGCTAAATCAGCGCACCATAATCATGGAGCTGAAATTAAAATTAAAGGACTTGCTATAAAGTAATGAAAAAATAGAACGTTAATACAGAGAAAAGGAAAAAAGGAAAAAACCAAAAACTATAATGTAAAGTAGGATAATTTGAAACAAACAGACTTACTCCATTGGGTGTTGAGGACACGATGTGTTGATGTTGAACGAACAAGGATGTAAACTGACAGGTGCGGAGCGAGGCAGAGTTAAATAGAGTAGAAGCATTGTTGCCAGCCTAATTGGAGATGCATTTGAATAAATGAGTGCATAAGTGTTGGTTGAAGAAGAGAAGTCCGTACATGTAAAACAGAAAATGGATAGACAGTGGATGGGATTAGGGAGGAGAAAATGGTTCAAATCTTCTCGGCACCGGCTCGGACGGGCCATTTAGCTACGACGGAGGGTAGAGCAGGAAAAAAATGGATTAAAGAATTTAGGTGTGCTTAGGTAAACGTTTAATAGTGTTAATTAAAATTTGATTGGACGATTGAAGTTGTTCATTAAGAATGAGTTTTTTCTGAAGAATGGCTTCATGAATAAAAAAATTCTCTGCCGTGTTTAACTTAGTTCCTTTGTGAGCAAAATATAGGGGTTTAAGACATTGTTCGATAGGTCTTGGTTGGTGGTTTGAATATTTGAGGTGTTCGGCGAATTTTGATTTGGTTCTATTATATTTGAAATCTGAAATATGTTCTTTGTAACGTGTTCTAAAGTTTCTACCAGTTTGACCAATGTAAATGCTGTTGCATTCACAAGCGAGTTGATAAATACCATTCTTCTTATAAATATCACATGTGTTTAGGTTGCTGTTGGTCAGGTACTTCTTAATATTATTATTGGTTATGAAAGCGATATTGGGATTGTGTTTTTTAATGATGTTGGTTATGCGATATGTTTCAGGGCCAATGTAGTTGAATTTGAGCCATTTTTT